>DWEH01000731.1:0-10775 GCA_018245815.1 Apyrrothrix aesculapus | reverse complement strand
ATCGTAGTACTAATATCATCAAATAAATTAATAAGCATTGGTACTTTTGAATTTCATACGCATGAAGTTAACAGTAGTTCAAGACATATAACTCAAAAGTACCAATGCATATTAATTTATTTGATGATATTAGTACTACGATTGATTTCTCTTTTGAGACTGCCCATGACGAATTTATTCCAGACTTTAGTATGAATTAAGAATGAAATTTTACGTCTCTCAATCACATTTGGCTAGCGTTCCAGTTGTTGAGCGTCTCGTGCCCAGTGTTTAAAAACTATACTCTAACTTTTCCAATTAATAATTTTCCTCGCATTCAGAACTCTGAGGTAGCATTTTAAATTTTGAACTTTGTTACGTCAGCTCAAGTTTTAATTTAGCGTGTCCAGTGTTTTAGTTAAACCCTTGCAAACCGAGAATAGATCTAGCCGATCGTGGTTCGAAGTCGTCTTCAGACTATTTAAATTCCAGTTCGGTTCGTTGCTTCGCTGGTTTATACGGTGCCGTTAATTTCAGAGAAATTGAACTAGGGACGGACTATTATTGATTTTGCAACGTTGAGTTATTTTATGACGCAATACAGATGGTGCTCTTTGATGTTCACTTTTCAATAGATTTTTTCAAGTCATACCGAATAATGCTTAAGTTCACATTGATTTTTAAATACATGTATATAATTATAGTCTCTTGATTAATGGTAGCCGTCGTCATGAGCATGCACGTGTTACGGGAAGACCCATGTTTTACATTTGTAATTACAAACGTTGGTTTACGAAAACATTACCTATTTCAAGGGTACTACTAGTGCCTTATTAAGAATGATAATTTTATAAATCTTTAAAAATCTCTGGTTTTTTATTTAACTTTTGTCCTTTTTTCAGATCTTTCTGTTGTATTGAATTCAAAGCAATAAATCTATTCTTACTTTATTACACAATGAATTAAAACGAATGATCGTCAATGAAAGCCCAAATTACATTTTATAAATTCTATTACATCAAAATGTAAAGTTAAAGTTGCGGCCGTCGACAGATGTTTTGACAGCTCCAATATTAATTGTGACGTTGCGCTGTCTCTGGGGCAGCCTGGCGCTCTTCCGCTTCCACGTCATTAATAAAATGAGCAATAGTCGTCATATTTATCAATGGCATAATCGATACAGAAACAATTATAACCACATCCATCAAAATTCTCAGATCCGTTTCGTTCTGAAGGTGTTTGAATTCTGTTACCTCCTCATTCGAAAACCAACTCTATTGCCTTACAATACAATACAGAATCAATCGTTGCTTTTTCCGAGCGAAATATTGCTGCAATGGTTCTTATTGCAACTGTATAGGTTAGAGTTTCCTGTAACGTTACGTTGAAACTATTCAGTCCGGTATCGAGCAACATTAACATTCTTATCTCTAGTCTGTCACACAGCGAGAACGTCAAAGTTCGAAGTGAGGAACGTATTATAATTAATAGTCGATGATACGCGAGGATCGTAAACAAAAGCGGTGATAAATGAATTATAACTCGATACTAGATAATGCGACCTGTGGGTTGTAAATCGTGGTTTCGTAACCGACTGGTCAGTTCGTAAATTTTAGGGTTCCTTGAATACTCTAACGAAATACTTTGGTTATTATAAAAATCTGTGGTTTTGCCTAACTTAAAATTCCCATTAGTAGCACTGAGTTTAGATTTGCGCCCGGTGTATCTCAATAGACTCACACCTTATTACATGGGACATATACCTGGTGAAATGTAGGAGTATTCTGCTCCCCTGCTCATGCTTTCGAAGCAATACGAGCCTGATATTATGCCATATTGTTTTTGATAAAAACCTTATATTATATGTTTTTCGCATGATCACATCCGCTTTATGTAAGAAGAGTAATTCACCTCAGTGATAGCCCTTCTCATTCCGAGTCTCGTATTCAATAGAGGACGATAAATTGGTTGATGGTAATGATGCTTGTGAAGAAGGGTATACAGCTTTTTCTAGGGTATAATCGAATGCCTCGTTGGTCGAGTGGTTAAAGGAACCCCGGATCGGGTAATATTGGATTTTTCTAACTTAGATTTTCTAGTAAAAAAATCTAGTAGTAACACGGAGTCTGGATTTAATGTAGGTGCATGGCAATAGGCTCACTCCCTATTTCATAGTGTAACGTAAGCATAGATTGTGAAACGTGGGAGTGTACTGCACTTTGCCTACCTCTTCCGGTACTACAGGCGTGATGTAACTTTTTTTTATAATCGTGGAAAACTGTTAACTCACTTGTCTGCGATGGAGAAACGGTTACACACAAGGGATTCTCAAATCAATCCTCAGAAGTAGAAACATAGTTATGATAGTATTTGTATAGAAAAGTTTGCAGTGACTTGACTTTTAGATTCTATCCATTTCCTAATATTATCAATTATCCTATAATACTGAGTTCTGCTTTAATAACATTATAATAATTCACAATGTCAGATAATATCTAGTACAAATATATTTAACTATTTAGTAATACAATTTTGGGTCACCCGCGTTTTAATGACATAGGCAACCAGGTTCGTCGCATAACAGATTTTCGTACAATTTTTTATTGTGATTTGTAAAAAGCAGTGTTTATTGACTGTTGTATTATAAATATTTTGGAAATCATTTGTTTTGAAAATCGGTCCGCAATGAAGGTTTATGAGTTTTATATTAAAAAGTGCAATCATTGTCGTAGTAGTGTATCAGCAATATTTAATTCGTTAAGCAATATATTAATTTAAGGCATATTGTAAGAGGAGACGGTGAGGTGAGAGGAGACCATCGTCAAATAGTTGAATATACGGGTTCCTGCTGATGATGACAAAGAAACTATTCTGACACTATATTCAGATAAAATGTACAGTTTTATAGTTTATAGTATATAGAGCTCGTAAAGTAATGAGAAATAAAAATATATATATATATCAATATAGGTAACATCATAACATCGCGCCTGTAATCTCGAAGTGGTAGGCAGAGGAGTGTAGTACATTCCAACGATTTACCACTTACGTTTACGTCCCATTACGGAATAGATGGTGAGTCTATTGCCAACCACCGGGCACAAATCCAAACTCCAAGCCACTAATATAAATCCAATAGTAACCGAACCGGGATTCGAACCCAGGACCTCTCAATCGACTGTCAGGCTTGCAACTAACACGACCAACGAGGCAGTATATATCAATATAATATTAATAATAAATAATTTTTAATTCAAATTGTGCAAAAAATCCGCGTTTAATTTTAACATAAAAATAATTAAATAGTAATAATTATAGACATAAGAACTATTTAATAGGATATAAGTAATTAAAAACAAGATATAATTGACATGATAATTGCCAGGAAAACGTTTTGTTTCAATTTTAATAGTCATTATATGTCATATACAAAAATTAATTATTTTTGTGTTGTGAAATTTTTGGGATTTATAAATTATTTATTAAAATTAAAAATAAATAATGATATATAAAAGTAATTAATTAAAATACATATTTTTAGTACTGGAACATACACATTTAAGGTAATAACATCTCAATGTGAGCTGTCTCTAATCTCAATTTCCATAAGTCGCATTCAATTCCTGCTTACATCTCTACAATCAGACGAGATACGAAGGATACTGCAGTGACTTTTAAGCCTACCGATTGGAAGTATTTAAGCCTCTACCGATCTACAGTGTTTAACTAAAGCAACTCGAATAGCTTGTGTGCTTTTAAGGATATGAATTACGTTTTCGGGGGAGCTGAGGGCTGAGGGCTGACGTACTTAACGTCCGTTAAATGTCGAAATATCGTTTTGCTATAGGCTCACGCGTCAGCACGTGAAAATTTGAGCCAAGCTTTATTTAATTCTTTATACTTAATATTTTGTGTACTTCAATATATTACATATTAGATTCTTCTAATTTTGAGAACAAACCCGTGTCTAGGAATGATAAAGGGGCTGATGATGACATAAATTATTCTTATTATGGTATGTTGAGTTTAAATCCCGGGTCGGGTACTATTGGATTTTTCTAACTTAGATTTTCTAGCAGTGGCTCGGAGTCTGGACTGGTGCCCGGTGTATAGGCTTACCCCACCTATTCCATAATGGGACGTAATTGTAACTGGTGAAACGTGGGAGTGTACTACACTGCTCTGCCTACCTCTTCGAGGATTACAGGCATGATGTTACTTTTTTATATTATAAAGACTTGTTACATAGTTAGTATAGTTACTAAAGTACTTAGCTTATCAGTACATAACAATAATATATCGTAATCAAAAGAGATATGTATGAAGATGAACCTACGTACATATGTATATATACCGAATTGAATGTTGATACACATGGTCATATCAGCTTACAATTCACTGCTCTTACAACGCCCAGTAAGTAGAGTACCGAGGTGAAAGTTGAAGATCATTACTCCACACCGAGCTATCAATACTGGCCCAATTCCCACACGACATCAAAACGATACAAATTCGTTGTCGTACGTAATCAATAACAAATGTAATCGTGTCTAATGACACGTTGTAAGTGAACTCGCGCCTTTTAAATAACACTATGACAGATGATACGTCGTTCGTCTGATGCTTTTAGCGTGGGTACATACATAGTGCATGATATCGATTTGCAATTTATATTAAATGTTAGCTGTGCTCGCGACTTTGTGTGCGTATATAACAATACTAAGTTTCTAAGGTAATAGAAGACACGCATCAGGTCTCTAAGGATAGAGATATTTGGACTACCTACTCCGTAAGGGACCTGGCGTGACAAAAGCTCTCTCTACTAAATAAATACATATTCCCGGTAACGTTAGTTACGTTTACGTCCCGTTATGGAATAGGTGGTGAGTCTATTGCCATACACCGGGCACAAATTCAGACTCCCATCCACTACTAGAAATTTCTACTGGAAAATCTAAGTTATAAAAATACAATAGTATCCGACCCAGGATTTAAACCCAGGACCTCTTTTCTTCTTTAGTTCTTCGTCTCTTAATCAAGTCAAGGCAGTCTTTATAATATGTAACCTGTTTAAAGTTTGGAACAATATTGTAATAGCTATAAGCACATTAATGATATAGGAAATCTGTAATACGATCGTTATATAAAATTTTTAAAAAGTCGTAATAAAATTGAGCCCAAGAATTAAACTGTAATAAAATTAGCCATGAACGACCACAAAAATGTTTTACGACGCGTTTTCGTCGAGTGCCACAAATTTACAACGTGCTACTAAACTAAGCGTTCATTGCCAATACCTACAATCATAACTCGCACGGAACGACCACAACACGTGTGGTTCCAAAATCAAATTAAAATCATGTTTGATAACATCGAGTGGCGGTTATGGAAATTTATGACTATATTACCTGCGCGGGCGCATCGTAGCCAACAAAAACCAGGGCCGGACTACGCAATTATTTATGGGGGCCGCGAATGATTATAGTTTACGATCGTCTCTCAGCGAGCATGCCTCTGGCAACGCAATAGTCATGTGATAAACGAAAGAAAACACTGTCTCATTACACGCTACCTAAATAAGCACACCAAGTATAATTAAGCAACTGTTGGAAAACGATCTCCTACACAAGAATGCATGGGAAATGTGACCTTGTCTCTTAATCGTATTGGTTGGGATTGCCAGTATAATACACGCATATACTACAATACACACATAAAATCAAATTAACTAATTACAATCAACCATCAGATCTTCGTACACAGAAATAGATACACTTAAAATAGGAAATAACAAAATTTTCAAATCCACCTAAAAACACGGCAATACGAAAAAAATTAAACATGCGTAGAAAAATGTGTTGACCGCAATGATACAGAAATAAATCAGACAGATGACAATTTAAAGTGGCTAACCCACTAACTGTGACCATTTTAGATACTTTGATCAGATCTTGTCGAAACCGAACCTGTGATACAATGTACAAGAACATTTATATTTTACATCTATAGTATTACAGTTGGTATTAGAATGCACGTGTGTTAAAGTAGTGGGTGTTTGTTCTAAAGTCTTTAGAGTCACCGAGGAGATTTATGTTTTTATTTAAGAACTAATGATATAGTGTGAGTAATCGCTGTTATGCTAATTTGAAATAATCTGAGCCCGTAAATATAAAGAACCTAAGTAGATCCGTATATTTTGGAATGCTAGATTTATATTGACAACGTCAATATAATTGAATTAATAAAGAATCTAGCAAGTTTCGTCTTATGTATTTAAAACAAATTTTAGTACCCAAAAACAAACCAAAACATGTCTAGTTCTTCCGAGTCTATTCAAATTATGTAGTATTAAGTCTTGTAATAATTCTGGTAACATTCTTCAATATTTTCCTATAATAATTCGCAAAAATAACTTAAACATACACCTGGCGCCAATGCTCGCTCCCGATTTCGTTTCTACTTTACGACCTGTTAAAAGACCAACTTCACTGCCCAAATTAACACGAAATAAAAACGAGAATCGATGCTCACAAAAAGTAAGCGAAGGCACAAGATAAAAGCTTAAAAAAGGTCCACGTCAAAACATTTGATTGTATTAATATTTATAGGCATCGTTCCGCCGCAGGAAAGCCAGCCCGAGACGAGAAAAAAAAATGTTTATCAGTCCGTTTAGCTTTTAAGTAAACCGCGAATCTTTTGTAAAAAGTTATTTATGGACTCGAAAACAATTGTAGTGTTACCATTATATCAAATATGACAGCAATAAGTGCATTATATTGTTTTTTTGTCGCGGTCATGAGATGAAGACGTTCGGATCATTTCGGTTTCCCCAACAATAGTCAGGATACAATGTGCGTAAAATGAGCTGTTACAATAATGTAACATTCTCAAAAAATATTAATAGAGTTGACTTATTTTAAAAACCATGCTCTTATAATACCAAGACGTACCTACGAATCGATTCGGATTTAGTAACAGTTTTGTGATTGTAAGTTATTTCCTTAATAGTAGGCTTAAAATTGTGGGTATGCCTCGACATTTTTAGTTTGTGATTATGCAAATAAAATTATTATGAAACAAATGGTTAATCTATTAACACCTTAATAGCTGCGAGCGATTTAAATTGTAAATTGAATACTGATTTCTTGTTATTTACAAGCGGTTATAATTATGGAAGGTATTTCTGATAGGCGTGTTAATGTATTCAGTAATAAGAACAGTTGTGTATTAAAGCAGTTAGATATGTTGAAATGTTGAAATTATTTATACGTTTTGTTCCAAGCTTATGTCTTTTTTTATACAGATGTTGCACATGTAAGCCGCTTTGCTTGTTCCACCAAATTATGCAGTTAATGTACCAAATCTTATGCGGAGGTGGTGCTGTCTGAGACCAAACGCTGTAAGAGTATGTAGTTTAAGCATTTTAAGCAAAGTTTATCCTGTATGATATGACAAAAATGTTTAAGAATGCTTTGAGGGCGTACGGTGACAGCGCTGTTCATGTAATAACCCTTAAATCGCGTGGACGAAGTAACTTTTAAAAATTTTAGTAATCAGTTTATAGTTATTATATTACACTGACAATGAAAATTAATTAATCAAAATAAGCATGTCATGAAACGAAAATTATTTTATTGTAAAAAATCACTCCACAGTGCGTCGAGCACAACTTAGTATCCATTTGCATAATATTTTTGTAACATGTAGACAAATAAAATAAAATTTGGAAAGCTTCGTAACCAATTACGATTCTTCTCAAGGCACTTAAGTTACAAAATTATTGAAACAAATGTACGAACGTCTTGTCTTAAGCGACTATATTGGCCAGCCTGTGTTTGAGAAACGACGCGAGATGCCTATGCTAATTCCGTATACGCAATATTGTGCGCTACACGTGCACCCGCATCAGAGAAGCCTTTATGGGGAACTTAATCAGTGTCCGCGGCGACATGCGTTATTGAAAGGAAATTAAAACACTTAGTTTGCTCCTCGACGCGCGCAATCTTCAAATACATATATAGTAATATTTTATGTAGTTGGTACTTTGAATATTGTTTGTACGAAGTAAATATATTTTGTGTATATATCTAGATACGGTTAAAGAACATGGTACTGTTGATTTTTTTTCCGTTTCCATGTTTCTTTATTCGTTGTACATATTATACATATTTGATAGATGTAGTTGGTGCTTTGAATATCGTTCATAAAATGTTCATATATTGGATATGTATAGGTAAAATTAAACCATACAGTACTGAGCTTATATACGATAGATTATACAGTTTAGATTTTTTTGATTTGTTGTACATCTACGGTTATAGCTAGATGTATTGTTGCCTTGGTCACTTTTAAAGTAGTGAAATTAAATGTATTTGATCACAGTTACATATGAAAGTTTCCGGATATAAGCAGATTATCGTTTAAAGGAAAATAAACTGCTTTACCCATGTAGATTCTTATATTTGTTACCACTCATATGTAATGTTTGTGATAAGAAAATATTATTATTATATTCAATTGCAGAGGTATCAAATGTGATGTAATGTATGTGGTATTATTTATTCACGCTAAGTACGAGGTTCATGCTAATCACCGTTCTGTCTAAAATCATCTTGGGTAAATCAAAAAGATGGTAACACCAGTTAGCCATACTTCATATAATAATGTTCACCCCTATTCTGTAGTGGGACGTAAATGTAACTGGTGAAACGGGGGAGTGTATTACACTCCTCTGCCTATCTCTTCAGAGTTATAGGCATGATGCTACTTTTTTACATTAAGTTTCCTGCTGTCGAGCTACGTACTTATATTACGATGGGTATTAAAAGCTTACCAAACTGTATTATACACACTAATCAAAAAACGGTAGTAAAATTAAAATACTTTACTCGCCGTTATTGTAATATGTTAATTTATTCTTTCAAAGACATAAGAATGGACTTTTCTTAGGATATCCAATTTTATTAACATTTTTCTGACTGCGTATTATTTACCCTAATGATATCCACTACTTTCCCTAATAGCTTTGTGAAACACAATTTATTTAAGAAACTCAGGGTTTCACCTGTATATAAGTACCTAGGTCTTGTTTATATTTGTCGTGAAAAATGTCTGTAATCAACGAGTGTTAAGCTCAGTATTAATTCTTATCCTTTTTCATACACCGTCAAAAATATTTGGTACTACAATGCAGTACTTACTACAACATAAATCAAGTGTAGCAAAAACTTAAATATTATAATTAGATACCTACTTATGAAGACAAATAAATAAAATCTAAGGATATATTTAAATGTACATTTATTAAATACGTAGATTTTTTATTTATTTTAAGTTTTATTCCTCATTTACCTTTAATCGAATTAATACTAATTAATTGACATAAAATTACCATAGAAATTGATCGGGATATCACGAGATTGAATGCATAATGAAGTTGTATATCTCTGATCGCAGGAAAGGTGTCCTTGAAGATTAATGAGAGTAGATTATTCTCCTCTGCTTATCAGAGTTTAATTGTGATATAAATAATACATAATTTATAATAACATATTAGTATTTTGGGACATCTTCGCACACGGCCATCTGATCCCAAAGTAGGTTTGAAGAAACTGATAAACTACATATGAGTATGTGCATAATAAAATATACTTATAAAGATATTTTCTTCACCCAGATCCAGAACAAATATTTGTGGTCATCACACAAATATTTGTCTTGGGTGGGAATCGAACCCACGACCTCCGGCTCAGCTGTCAGTATCACCAACCTCTGCTCCAACGGACCGGTAAAATGTATAATGTACATGAAAGTTTCAGTACGTTAGAAACACGCCCGTAGACTGAGTTCAATCGATGCATACACCTGCCAACATTTAGTATTCAAACGCTGAGTTCCCACTTTCTTGATAACTTTGAAGAGTATATAAGACTGGTTCGTATTTCAACGACTATTATTATGCATATTATTGATCTTCAGCATTATTAAACAAATCTAATTACGATGTAGTTTTGAACATTACAGATCTTACTGATGGTCCTTTTCACTTAGCCTTGTTTCTACTAGTCGTATTCCTAATGTCCTGTTCGAAATCGATTATGAACGTACGTAAGTATTAGCAGCCATTTGTGACCTGCTCGTGTGATATTCTAGTCAAATAAAAGAATGTATCTACATGTAAGCAGATGTATTTAAATACATACTAAGAAGACTCTTAGAACAGGACAAAGCCTATCAAGAGGCCTAGACAGGCCTCTTGATAGGCTTCACATGATTTGCATGACTTGTTAATATAATGTCTTCCATGCTTGAGTTTCATTTCAATATCATGTAGAAATATAAATAACTTAAATAACCTTAAATAACTTAAAGCTACTTATTTAAACTTAAAGCAAGTGATATATTGCCTTTAACCTCTATATTTTATATCGGCCGAACTCACCATTAATAATTGAACTCGGTATGTCCTTAGGGAGTTCGGGAGGGATCACCAGCATCTCTGTCACGAACTAAGTTTTCACTTACAGTTCTATTTGAACAAAAAGTCAATAAATAAATAGATACAAACTATACAAACGTTGGGAATTATGGTATGAATTTATATCAAAATACTTTTCAATTCTCTATATAGAAAAAGTTTTGATGGCTTTGATTTTTTTGTCACGTAGTAAGAATTTATGATTTACAGTGGAATTCCATCAGATTGAGCTCTACCCCAGTTATTGAAGGTACATTATACAAGATACAGTATACAGTATACATAAGATACTGTAAGAATATAAATAACGCGTCAGAAT
>DWEH01000730.1:0-10778 GCA_018245815.1 Apyrrothrix aesculapus | reverse complement strand
TTTGGACTTTCATGATTTACGATGTGGTCCGCAACGTTCGAACGCGTGGAAAAATTCATTTCACCAAAACTGTTTGTTGTGCCACGAATATATTTTTCAAACCTGTGTAACTTCGTACTTATTAGGTGTAACGATAACTCTCGAGACAACTAAAATTGTAACGATGACTTAGCGTAAATATAAAATAATAAGATAATCTTTTATTGCATCTAGTTCTTACGAAATGTAACCAGTTTAATTATCTACTGTATGCAGTGTTTACTTCAAGAAGGAATGAACACTTGAATACCATTTTTGAAAAGTAATGCATAACGATGAATGATTTTTATAACGTGATAAATCCAGTTTTTGGAACCAATAAATAAAATGAAATAAAACTAAGTGCAAGTTAAACTTGGTCTACCTACGCAAAGGTCAAAGAACTGAAGCACTATCAAAGCAAAATCTCAAAGAAACAAGAATACCGAATAAATTTATTTATTTATTGTAAAGAGGGTATTTTATTCATCAGAATGTCATCAGAATGTCAGCAAATGTTTAATAATAGTTGAATTGATCTAGAAAAATATAGTTAATTTCACAGTGCACGTGTAAAATTTTCATCGTATAGAAAAGAAAGGTGATTCAATAGATGTAATGACCTAAGGATTGTAGAGGCCTTTTTAATGCGTATGCAACCTGCCAAATCAGCCGCCTTATAGAGGTCAAAAGAGGTCATCGTCACCTTTGGATATTTACAATGGAACAGGCGTCAGTACTCCAACGTACTCTGTTATTGCCTTTTTTGAAAAACTCCATACCATAACGAACATAACATAATACTCAACAACATCAAGAAGTAGAAATTCAGTCAAATGAAGCTTGAACAGGTTTGAAAGAATTAGGCCAAAGACAAAACTGCTTGCCGACAGAAGTATAACTTCTTTTGTACAGATCCATTAGCTTCTAAAGCCAGCTTACAGACAAACAAACCTCTTGAGTCATAAGTATAAGTTGTCATATGGAAGTAGAATAGTCTCCGTTGGAAGATGTCTCGCTATCGAACCGACTATATATGTGAACTTTTTAATCCACCAATTCCTCTAATCGAATCGAGCATGTCAAGTTTTCGTATAAGTCAATACTTATACGAAAACTAAATGATGTAAATGTTACATTAATTGGATAAGCGGCGTGAATAAGTTACAAAAATATTGACGTCCTATAATAATATAAAGAATATAGAGTATATATAAATATGTATATAGAATATAGAATATACAATAAAGATAAATAGTTTTACCAATGTAAAACTATTTATCTTTATTGGTAACCTGTTATAGGACGGCAATATTATTGTTACTTATTAACGCCGCTTATCTAATTAATGTTACATCTACATCTCCATGCATATTATAAATTAATATTAGCACTTTACTAATTAAATTGCTTCAATGATATAACATTACACACATCTATATATTGCACACATTACACACAAACATTATTTGCCTCAAAGAAATCTATTGGACGCAAATGATCTCGGCGCTGGTTTGGTCCGCATAAATAATAATGTCGCAAGGCAATCACTTCTACGCACAACAGAAAATCGAATCCTGATATTGATATTTGGATTTTAGCCGAATCTCATAAGCCTTCCCATTGTAGTGACCGTATAGCTACTTAACATATTCTTTACCTTGTACTTTGAATTTTCTTTGCAGTAAAACTTACGGAATACCTGTTCTTTTTCTTCTTGATTCTTTATCATTTAAAAATATTATTTAAAATATAAAAGTATCAAAAATATACGTAAGTCGGTAATACTTTTATACAGAAATGAGGCTAATATTACCTACTTACGCCATAATTTAATTTCGCTTTTGAAATCATGAGATGATAAATATAAGCAAGAAAAAAATGATAGGTACTTTTACCCTCGAATTTAATTTTGAGCGATACACAAAATTTGATAAAACATTCCGTTTTTTGAAGATTTGTATTTGAGTAATTTACTTTTACTTTGTGGATTTTTGAACATTGTTAAGACTCGGGAATGAAATACCTTAGAGAAGAGTTCAATATTATTTTTATTTTTAAATAGAACAAATGGTAAGAGTTGGACACAGTAACGATTTTGTAACAATTTTATCAATATTCATGTAGCATTACTTGTTGTAAGTGAATTTGTAAATAACGCTGCTGATTGCTGATACGTACCAAACAGTGTTGTCAGACATAGGTGTAAAGATCCGTGTAGGGTCCGGGGACTTCGTTAACAAGGAAATTTCTTATGCTTCTTTCCAACTCCAAATGTAATTCATTATGGAGATAGATTGTACATATTTTTTGTATATTTTCATAAGCTAGGGAAAAAGCGTTTGGCCCCTCCATGCGACTGGTGGCTGGGGCAACGTCGTGGTATATGATCCAGCCTTCCCGTCGTCGCGGAAGAGACTCGTGGCCAGCAGTGGATGTAAAGAGGGTTTTAACAAACTTATTCCACTTACGAATTATATCTAAATATTATACTCGACCAAAACCCAAGTCTTCGGTCAACCTGACCTAATTTTAATATTAAAGGATTTATGGTCCCACAGGCGACATTCATTTTGGCTGGCGTATACTAGCGGTCAACTGAATATATTGTAATAAATGGGAATTACGTTACGTTAGTTACGTAGGTGAAGTTAAGTTTGAAAACCAAACTGTCATTGGATATCTAATTAAAACGTAATATCGCAACTACAATCCCCAAAGAGGTAGACAGGAAGTGTAGTTTACCAGTTACGTTTAAGTCCCACTGTCGAATAGGTGGTGAGCATATTGCCATACACCGGGCACAAATCCAGACTCCGAGACACTGCTAGAATTTTCTACTAGAAAATGTAACTTAGAAAAATCAAATCAAAATCAAATCAAACCCAGGACCTCTCGATCGGCAGTCTGACTTGCAACCATTCGACCAACGAGGCAGTCAATACTAGATACTATGTAGTTTTAATTCCTCGTTCATTGTATCTCATTTTGTTTATACATCGTCAATATTTATAGCATTATTCCATCAATATGTGGCCCCTTCACATATTTAACATCTATCCTAGTTCTCAGATTTCAAAAATATACATATAGGTATAGATTAAATATGTTACAACCTGTGTTCATCAAAGAAACTAGTTTGAAACCTGGATCGGTAATTAGTTATGTAATAATACTTAGCTCTTAACCTTGCTGATTAATTTCAAAACAATGAAACTATGGTAATTAAAAATTTAATAAAAATCGGTTAGTGAACTCTACCTGTACGTACAGTCGTACAAATACCCGAATGAAACGATTAGCTAATTCTTAAGTATAATGCCAATGGCATATTAATAAAGGTATATACTTTTGGTATTAAATATACAAGAATTCCATTAATTGACAAACAAAGAATTTATACAAAATCTTGTTTTCTATTTTGTTTCTGCATTTTGATATTTCCGGTTAGGAAACTCGCCAGTACCGAAACAGTCATTGTCCTTTACCTTATTTAGTTCAATTAAACCTTTAAAGATTATGAGTGGTTTCCCACCCGCTTTCCATTAGCAAAATTAGCGCAGACGAACGTGAACTGGTGAAATTGTAAATCAAATGGGAAAAAGACTCCGTACGTATGCCGAACGCTCGAGTATCGTACAGATCTGAAAACGTTCTTGTATTATACAATTCATCTAAAACATTTTAAAGGGAATTCGTATTAAATTTACATAGAATTGATGATAAATGAGAACAATATTGTACAGAGCGAACATGTTGTTTGGTACTCATATATAACCTAAGATTATTATTATCAAGAATCGCCACCTTCATTTCTTACTTCGAAAATCATTTTTGAACCCTTTGTAAAATTCCACTGAACTCATGTTTTAAATGTAGGAGTCGCTAATCAGTTTCATCATCAGCCTGTCTTACTTCATTCATACATAGGTCTCCCGTGAGAGTTTTACCCATAATCCCCACGCCACCATGCTGGTTCTCACACCGCCCACGCTGCTGCCCGTCAGCGTTTAGGACATATACCCGGCCTTGGTAGATCGCGCCACCGCTATCAGACAACGCCAGGTTTAGTGGCCTTTTACGACACTCTGTATCACAGTATGGGGTCAGAAGATGTATTATTTTTCCGCCCCAACACAGGTATCAATCAGCTTAGCTGTGACAAATACATAGGCCAGGAAACGGTCTTAAAATCACGCGACAGAAGATTATGTTCACGAAAAGTAAGCATGTACTGAAATGTGTCTTAAAGAAGACGTTCCACTTTGAGCCTGCACCTAAGTTACTGTTCCAAAAGGACTCAGTATAAACATTAAAGAGATATTAAAGTTTGCATGTCGTAAATATTTACATATTTAGAGAACTCGTCATAAAGTATTTAAAATAATATATTATAGCAACACGGCTGCTTCGGATATTTTAAAATTGTTTGCGTTTGTCACAGGATCTTCATATTAGCCTGTCAGAAACTTAGCAATATACCTATGTGTGGGGAAGAAATAAAGAGAATTGCCAGAGTTGAAAACGGAATGCCAATAGCCATAAAACACAACGACAAATAATGCTAAAGAAACAAGCAGCATAAAAAGTTGCTGAAATTTCATGGTGCTTATGACAGTCGTGCAGACAACAGTTTTGCAGCACTGATATTCATGTAAATATTAATAACATTTTAAGGTTATTAATTAGATGACTAAGCGCCAAGTTGCTATCTATTGGAAGGATTTGTTAACTAAGGCCAATAAATACAGCGGGAATCTACAATTCGATCAGTTAAAATTTATTTATAATCTCTCTACGTAGTATACAAGGAGCAGACCCAAACATCATCAATTTCTGAAACGTGTCCTTTAATGTGAGTTCTAATGAAAGGATCAGATTCTCTTTGACATATTATTATCAGGTATTATTACTGTGCTTGAATATCGTTTATTGAACTCATTTTATATACGAACCTGAGACGTAGTTTTCTTCAATAACATTTGTAATGTTACAGATAGCAAACTTGCTATTATACAACGTAGTTCTTAAATCAGTTTATACTTTCATTATTTGGAACCAACTACCAGCTGCTTGTTTTGTGCAGTCTGAAGTTTTAAGACACCGTAAAATATACCATATTATAATAAATGAATCGTACAGATTACGATTGTTCAAGTATTATTGACAGAACTCTTACGAATGTTGCATAAATTATGTTTATATTGACTATTTTATCTAGCCTACCCGCACTGCGTAAAACGCACGTTTATCCTATGTTCTTAATACCAAAACACACTCGGGTAGATCCTGATTTGCTCGAACGATGAAAAAAATTGTAAAGGACGCCACCCGCTTTTGGGGTAACATACGAGGGTGCGAATAAAAGGTTTCACGGAGTGTCGTTGATTCAAACACTGAGATTTATTACAATACAGAGCAAAACAATAACCGCGCCGCGCCTAAGACGACAGTTTCACTGAATGTTATAGCAACATCAACGATTTGGTTTCTATTTTATTATTGTTGAATATCAACTCACACGTGAGAACTAGTGTTTTATAAACTTCATCGAAGGACTGAATATATTCACAAATAACTTAATTAGTTTATCTTATAAAATACAAATATTGAAAATGTATATTTTTTTATTCTGCCTGAGAAACAGGCAAACAGGCCACCTGATGATAAATGGTCGCCGTCACCAATGGACATTTGCAACACCCGAGGATTGGCCAGTGTTATGTTATGTAATGTAAAATAATCTTATGTTATGTGTTTAATATTTATGTTGTGTGATTATACATAGTGCAGAAAATACAGATGTGTCAATTAAATAATTGACTGTTTAAGAAGCACGGCAGATCGGTAAGGATAGATATATTTGGCACTCCATGCTCTCTGCCTACCCCGTAAGGGACCTGGTGTGAGGATATGTATCTACGATTAAATAAATAATAGCAGTTATTACTGCTCGGCTATTGCCTAGTGGTTTAGAATTCAGCCTCCCATTCCAGGAGAGCTGAATTAAAATTCGCGCACCTCTTTACAAAAAAAATCAATTTTATGATTATGTATTACGTGTAACAGTGAAAGAGCTAAACACGAGGAACCCTACACAGCTTAGAGTTTTCCAAAACGTTCTCTAAGGCGTGTGAAGTCTGTCAATCCGCACTTCGCGAGCATGGTAGACTATGGCCTTAACCGTTCTCGTTCTAAAAAACGGTGTCACCCAGTGGAACAACAAAGGATTGATGATGATGGTGGTTAATTATAAACAAAATTGTTTTCTTTCGTACCAAATACGTTTTTTACTTGGATGAGGACGCATTTATCCTATTTCCACAGGCTGTTAAGCCACAAGGGACGCGATATCAATAATACGAGTACGTTTCGTGTAGCGAGTCGGGGAAGCGGAACTTTTATGAAAAAGAAAAGTTGAATGCGGGAAGCAGTTTCCATTTTATCAGTTGTTATAGTGCAATCGTTATTATTCATGCTTTTTTTACTATATTTGGCACATACATACGTATGTTTCTTTTGATGCACATGTAATGTATAGACATATTTAGCAGTCGATGCTCTCTACCTACCCCGTGAGGGTCCTGGCGTGAAGATTGAATGTATAAAATATTGTATTATTAATATCTACTAAATTAATACTGCATAGAGTTACATTTGACGCTTGAGGACCAATGCTCTGTTCCCAATAAATCATGTATTAAGGTGGCCATTATAAATTATAACAAGTAAGAATATTTATTCTAATTTGTTTTAATTGAAAAAGTACGGAATAAAGTTTATAAATGGGTAAATTACATTTTGGGTAATTTATGAATATGCCAGATTTAGTTTGTTAATATTATGGGTTACAGTCTTATATTGTAATTATAAAAATTAATGTTGAAAAAGATAATTACGTCTGAGAAATTGTATACTTCGTAATCTGACGAGTTACAGATACCTCTCTCGTCAGTATAATATATTGTAAGAAAATTAAAAAGGACCAAATCAAGCGAGCAAATAAATTTGAGAAGTTCTGAACCCACTTATATCCTCTTTCACCGCAGCCAGCTTAACGCATTAGGAGTTATGATTCTGGTTGTGTGCGCAGTGCAGTACAATGAAATCTTTGAAACGTTTAAATTTATCCAAAGATATAAGTATAGAGCGCTTCAACTACACTTCTAATCGGTTATTTACCTTTTGATAAATATTTTTTCTCATACCGTCCTTTCACCCCAAAGTTTAATCGATAATACTGGATTTTTTTTATTCAATAATCTATATTTAAATCAAGCCCTTTTGGAAATCGCAGACCGTCGTGTTAGCTTAGGATCAAATATAACTTATACATAAATTGGCAGAGTAGAACAGTAGCAGGCGTTCTGCGAACATGAGATGTTTCAGTACACAATATTGTGAGCTTAGTGCGAGGGAACGTTTGAATTTACAAAGCTGGATATTTCTACCGACATTTGTAAATTAGCATATTTATACATTCTACTCAGAACTAGACACAGCCATGTTTATTATTATTATTATTATCTTCATTTTAAAAATAAGCAGTCTGTTGATTCCTAATTTGTCATTTGAATTTTAATTCGTCAAAATAGTTATGTCAGAAAGGTAACGTCACGCCCGTAATCCCTGAAGAAGTAGGCAGAGGAGTGTAGCACACTCCCACGTTTCACCAGTTACGTTTACAGCCCACCGTGGGCAGGGTGGTGAGCCCATTTCCATACACCGGGCACAAATCCAGATTGTGAGCCACTACTAGAAATTTCAACTAGAAAATCTAGGTTTGGAAAATCTAATAATACCCAACCCAGGAATCAAATTCACGGCCTCTAGATCAACAGTTGAGCTTTGAACCACTCGACCAACGAGGCAGACATTATATTAGAATACTTTATAAATCACACAATAAAACTATTATTATAAATTTTTAGTGTTTCATGTTTTCAGATATTTAATTTTGAGTTGAAAGTTTAAGGGCGAGAAAAGTTATAAATACCAAAATGCTTGTTAAGCTAAGGGCATGAGCAAAGCATTTTGTTAAAAGTACACCAATAAATTGATAGACTTGTTTATTTTTAAAGATTTCGTATCTATAAATACACATCTACATGGGTTGCAATTCGATAGCCAAGATAAAAATTTTATTTTGTAAGGAACCTGTCGTTTTATTCCTGTATTTATTTAAAATACTTTTAGTATTAATATACTAAGCATAATATTAATAAAAATGTATTTCACTAAATTGAAAAGTATATGTATCATAAGCTTTTAGGGGATTCTCTGCAGAATCATATGCCAAACATAAAATCTAAGCCATAAATCCGAGCAAACGCTCACTTAAATATCGTTTAGATTTTTACGTTCATTTAAATCCGATTTGAACTGGAAATAACCAGATTTTCGCCGACTTCTCGCTGTCACATTTGTCATCTTAAGTGCGTCGGGAACAGGCTGACTCTAATAAAATTATACCATCCAGCTTCGGGAGGATTTCATCAGAAAACGCGAGGGCTTATAGTTATATGGCTATTTCTTCTGTACTGTATTTACCATTGTATATTTACTTTTATTATCTACCTGTGTCTGTACAAGTGGGACCTGTTTCATCACCTACTATTATTATTTTGTAAATGCCAATAATGAATACTTGCGATTTGACTCTTATTAAAGGAGCCTTCCTGCAGAAGCTTTTATTCCTTGGCCTTAGCATGTAGACATCATTATATACTACAAGCAAAACACAGAACTACTTACAAATTATTTATTCAAACAAAGGATGTATTATAGGATAGGGATATTTGGCACTCCGTGCTCTCTGCCTAACCCGTAAGGGACCTGGCGTGAGGATATGTATGTATGTATGTATGTATAAAATGCAATATTATTCTAATATATTGGCTATAGAGAGCAAAACGAAATCATTACGTAACAATCCACTAGAAGAACACAAGCGTGGTGAAAAGTAGCACTACGTTCCTCTACATACTTCTTCAGCGATTACAGGCGTCATGTTAGGTTACGGTTATAAAATTATGTCCATTAATTAGTATGTCCTTTTTTTACTAAACAATCGACCAAGTAATATTATAAGAATGCTAGAGTAACCTCAATTTTATTAAGAGTTTGTTTCATTATTAAAATTTCTATCATAAAATTAAGTGAAAATTACAAACAGAATTTAATACAGATTAATTTTTTTATGTTCCTTTTTTATGAAGGGGGAACAAGCTAATTTAATTAATCACGGGCTCTCGTCTTGAACTTGAATGGAAATTTAAGCTTTACAATATAGTGTATATAATATTTTCTGCTACCTTATCCATTCTCAGTATAGCTTTTCTGCGGTTCGTTGTTGTCTTATTTATTTCTTTTACATCCTGCAATTATGGGCTCCTTTTAATACATTACACTATATTAAATTTTACACAAGTAGGTACCTGTAATGTTCGAAAACCGGCTACAGGCAGTTTTAATTAAAACTCGACGTTGTCGCCCCTCGTTATGAACTTCAATGCGCTCCTGTATTTTACTTTTCGCTTTAGCAACGGACTATTTTTAGTACGGTTGAAGGAGAAGTTGCATGTTACGTACCTTTTTTATCTTGTTTCAGAAACAAAACGTATAGAACTTACATTTTCATTCAAACTTTTAGGGCGCAAGTATTTTATGAAATATTATCATGTTTTTTATAATCACTATCTAACATTGTACAGACAACCTTTATTGAAATTGATGCTTTTCGCAATTAATGTTTCTAGATGTCGATAGATCAAAGAATATTCAACCCGTCTGTGTCACGTTAATATAATCATTCAAACACCCCGCCTCATTAAACCTTAACGACTGATGAGGTTTGTCTGTTGTTTAACAATAACCACATAGACCAAAAGCTTCATGTAATTTAGCCACGGAAAGTTTTGTCTCTCGCCCTCTTTCTCTAGTTATACCACAAATGAACCTATTGTTTATAACAATTGTTTCACATTGGCAGCGGGATCATTGCGTCGCTGGCAGTTGGCAGCCAACTGAAGCCCTCACGGTATGGGATCTGGTCGCCAGAAAGAGGCTTAACGTCATCCGAGTACAGAACCGGCGACCCGATGTGGACGGAGAGTATATACACGCATGTCGCTTCTGGCAGTCAAGAGATGTATGGACATTTCTCTATGCACTACTTATTATCGTCATAAGGAAAATAATATTAACACAGTTTTTTATTGGGAATAGTCCCTTAACTACTTGAGGACCCTGCCTCCAAAACTTCAGACGCTAAGTGCTTATTGCTCCTAAGGGATATCCGTAAATTGTATTAACAAAATTAACAATTTTACCTACGACAGGTTAGTTGTTTTATACGCCATGACTTTTGACTAGACAAAATAAACTATGAATATGTCGCTGATTAGCGGCAGAAATAGACGTAGGAGGCTTGTACTGATTCTGGACACATGGTTCTATTGCTATATGACAGACGTTCCGCACCCAAAGCGACGATAAAACTTGTGCATGCCGGTATTTGAACTTCCGAGGATATTGGTTACCCCAGTTTCAGTATGAGAAGGTCAGATAAAATACTGCCGATGAAAAATGGGAGAAAACATGTACTTTGATTGACACAATAAAAATCGAAATGGGTACTTGTAAAACAAAGTTTCAATTATTTTTTCAATGATACAAGCAGTTCACATGAATTATTTTTACACTGTTAATAGGCACGTGTTTTCATTTCGTATAATAATATTCATCGTTCACCTTTAAAC
>DWEH01000729.1:0-10789 GCA_018245815.1 Apyrrothrix aesculapus | reverse complement strand
TGTAGGTTCGATGGACCCTATTGGTTATACGTTCTATGAACCACAATTTTTTCTACAGTTATTAATTCTAGCAAGTTCGGCGATGGTGGTATTAGCGGCGGGCATGTCGTCTATGACGGCGCTGTCACACGCGCTACGTGACCGCCCCGCGCTCAACGCCAGTCTGCTCAACGCCATGGGCTCGCTCGACCCCGCAGTGCAAAGTGCCTTTGCGGCCATGCAGATTGAGGTTTAGTTTTTTTGCTAACAATCTCAAACAAATTTAAAAGGAAATGTAATATTTGTCTTTTAGATTTTTTTTAATTCAGACATACAATTATTTCAGTTATTAATAATATAACTTAACAATAGACTACCTCTGTCTACCTCTTTGGGGATTACAGGCGTGATGTTAATGTATTAATAATATACTGCTTCCGCTTTCTGTAAAATGTATTTAATATCCTATATTTGTTCCAAGGCACGCTATTTTAACTAAATTTTTAGCAGTGCAATAAGGTGATTATATATGTATCGGCTTAATTCACGTATGTTTTTCGAGATGGCCCATGACATGCAATAACGCTAATAACATCTAATTAAGACTTAACAGGTTGGTGAGCTGTAACGAGTTTTAATTTGCTTTGAAGGATTGGTCAGCCTGGATAATCTAGGCATAGGGTCATAGGCATTTGGTCGTAAAATTGATAAGAAATGGAAATATTCAACTAATAGGTTTACACGTGGATAACGACTTACGTACCAATATACATTTTCGCATACTAGGTAGAATGTCTTTTTGTCGACCCTTCAGCTTTTTTATAATTATATGTACTTACGTAATATCACGTTTGTATCTGTCCGGAAAAGTAGTAATCGAACAGGTGATGAACTTATTACCATACATAGGGCACAAATCGAGACTCCGCGTTACTACTAGGAATTTCGTAACAAAAAAAAAAACGTAACACCACGCTTGTAATCCCCTAAGAAGTAGGCAGAGAAGTGTAGTACACTAAGTTTCACCAGTTACGTTTACGTCCCATTATGCAATAGGTCATACACCAAGCACAAATCGAGACTCCGAGCCACTACTAGTAATTTGTACTATAAAATCTAAGTTAGACAAACTTAATAGTACCCGACCCGGAGGTCGATCCCAGGACCTCTCAATCGGCAGTCGCGCTTGCAACCAACACGACCAACGAGGCAGTATATTGATAATAAAGCAATAAAATGAACATTTTTGTCAGTACATGTAACTCTTTGCTCTCATGTAACCCTTGCTGCTTGGTAAACACATGTCTGTGTTTCAGTTGCGCTGCTGCGGTGTAGACTCTTATTCCGACTGGTATCGGTATCGCTCCACGTTGCCTCCGTCTTGCTGTGGACGTATAACGAATGTGAAGGTATTGCCTCTTGTATTTATGTTGTCTTAGTTTTGTACTTACCTAATAAGCGGAACGATAGCGCGGGCGACAGTAATACTTGAAAAAGACAGTAAATATTTATAAAACCTTCATTTTAGTTGTTTAGAGCACATTTTGTTGCGAGTGAAGATCCTATTGTAATTATCCGTTTAAATAACTCACCGATAAGATTTATTGATTTGTTTCAGGGTGAGAGCTGCCAGTTACCTCTCTCTGGAATTGGTTGTATGCGTCGAGCTACAAGGGAGCTACGAGCTTTTATAAATTCGCTTACAATCCTCGCATCGGTTATCGTTATTATTTTGGTAATTAATTTGAGACAACATATAAACTTTTTTAAGCAAGGTACAGATAACGTTACCTAATAAAAGTCAGAAGATGCTGACTTTATTTCATATGGTAGCTTCTATTACGATAGAAGATAAAGCATTTATACCCACATGAATACCTGAAGAACAATCTTTGTACACTTTTTAAAGAATATTGTGCGCACAGAGGAGTGTAAGACATGATGTAGTTAAAGTTTAGATAGAGAAGGAGTGCAGGAAGTAAAATTTATATATATTATATATTTCAAATACCTTAAATTGAAGTAAATAAAACATTAATTTACGTTCAATATCAGACATTAACGGTCTGTTATCAAAGAGTAGCACAAAGGAAGGATTTATAGAAGTGTACTCTTTGACATAAGAACCCCAAAAACGTACGAACTGAAAAATTTAATGAATTACGATCGAATTTCGATCGCCACTGGACCACTACATACATACATACATTTCTGAGTTACTTTTTTGAACTTGTGTCAAATGGTTTTTACATGCAATTAAATTACATCCTTATTATTACTCTGCAGCAATTGATAAGAACAAACTATAATTCAAATACTTTAGATTTCAAGTTCCATGTAACTAAAGCGGATTTATTGGATACCTTATTTTGTGACTAGTAATGAGTAGTGTCTCAAGTGGCATTATACGGTGGTATTATTCAACTTATATCACCGTATCAGAGGGTCAGAAGGGTCAGAAGGGTCAGAAGGGTCAGAAGGGTTAGAAGGGTCAGAAGTCTCCGTAACCACCGTGTAAGTATGAAGAGAATAATGAATATAAAAGAAGCGCTGAAGGTCTGTAAGGATAGAGATATTTGGCACTCGGTGCCCTCTGCCTACCCCGTGAGGGACCTGGCGTGAAGATATGTATGTGTGTATAATTCAAGTTATATATGTAAGTAATATATAGGCGGTGACGTTGTTTGCGGGCGCATACATGGTAGTGGCGGGCGTGGTGCAGTACGCTGAATGTACACCCAAGCCGGCGCCACCGCTGCGCGCCGCGTGCCTCGCCGCGCCCCCCGCGCTCTTCTCGCCGTGCGCGCACTACGCACCGCCGCCCGTGGGCCGAGTGTGCAACCCAGCGACACCCGTCATGTAATTAAGCTACCTGGTCGCTCATGTCCCATACAAAAAAACTGTCATCAGCAACATTTACAACCATTGTTCCATCATTGAAATAAACATGTATTGTGTAAGGCTGCATTTAGCGCAGATACTCTTTATCGCCAACGTTAAGTTAGCCTTATATAATATGTGTAATTAATAACAACAATGTAATATAATGTGTAATTGAAATATTCTATAGACGGGCTGAGCAGGTGCTGGTTTCATTTAAATTATTCGTTTTTAATAAAGCAATAAAATTGTTTAGTGTCAATACGAATTTAAAGCATGGATTATTGCTTTGCCAGTGTTAAAAGTGTCACGTACGGTATTGTTGCATCACCGTCACACAGATTTCATTGTTTTCATTATCTATTCATTCTTCTTTCCTATTCCCCTTGCGATTCATGTGTAGTGAAATTATATTGAGAATTGGTGATATGATTACATTGGCTATACGATATATCTTTTTACTAATCTGAAAATTTAAGTAGTATTTGCATGTGTTATTGTTTGTTTGTAATTGTCATATTTATGTTCATAAATAAATTTATAAAATATTCCCAACATGGATCCCTGAAATTAAAAAAAGGCTGAAGAAATGCGTTAGACAGCTAAAATTAAAATGATAACAATAATTTGAGTAAATCATGTATTCGTTTATTTATTGTCTTATGGATATCTACACACTATTTTTGAATATTAAATAAAAATTCTGAAACATTATTGCACGTTTTCTATACTTGCTAAGACTGCAACTATAAATGAAAGTTTATAATTAAGGTGCGTATTTCATTTGTGACACGTGAGCATTTTTCGATAATAAATTAAGAGCGCCCTGAAAAGTACTTATATTGCATAAAAACTTAAGAGGTGTATATGAAAACTGAAATTTCACAATTTCCCAATATCTCTATTAATATGTTGTTTTGCTCATTGTTAACTTTTATTTCTTAGTTTTCATAAACTTACAAATTCTTGAAAAATGTTATACCTATTTAATAATACGATAGGTACATTACATACCTTTTATTCCCCGTGGTATAATTAATCCCATGAAAATGTCTGTAGGGTTAATGTTTTTTTCTTTTGATTCTTTTTTTTTATATATAAATTTGTGCATGTTGACAGTACGATAACTAATGCATTACACAATTACTTGAGACCCACATATTGGTAGTATACGTAAATGCACTGAAACATACTTTTACAAACTTTCGAAGTAAATTCAAGAATGGGTTTCTATGGAATATTAGTACTTGGGCAATTCTTATATACACTTGGTTAAGGAGAAAGGATAAAATGTCACTGTAAAAATCAAACAAATGTTTAGGACATCTTTTTAATTGTATTTTTTGAACACAATACAACGTGCAAGCATCTGAATGCTCTTACGAAATTAGGAAACAATTATATCTCATTTCTATATTTGGTACCTATTTTTGGTTACTGTCGAATAATCCGTGAAAACGATTCCTAGTTAAACACAAACAAAAACTATATTATATTATGCAAAATTTCGTACAATGCAGTTGCGAGCGTGCTGGCGGTCTTCGAGGCGGTTCCGCATAAACTATGTATCTACAGAACTTGCTAGCGGCGGAACCGCCGGCCGGCCGCCCGCTCGCGCGCACCTCAACACGCGCCCCCGCGCGGCGCGTTCCTAGCGCTCCTAAACAAATGCAGCAACACTATACATCATATTCACAACAATAGCTAAATAGTACCGTTATATTCTAGGATAATAATTAAGCGATCATACTTTTTAATTTAGAATTCGAAGATTGCAATTGCGCCGGTGAGAACGCGCCGGGTCGCGGGGACTAGTAGGCCGCACGTGCAAAGGGTTACGAACTGCGGCGCGTCGGCCCAGCGCGAGACCTCTCACTCGCTTCAATACGCTACTCTTCACTCATTTCACAATCACATCCTCGCGTTGGGCCGAGGCGCACAGTGGACCGACCTCGGGTCGTATTTAGCGAGGGCGACGGATACGAACCGGCCCGGTAGTGAACATCAATCAGTCGAACAACATCGAGGTCGGTGCACTACACTTGACGCACGGCGGAGGAACCGCTCGCTCGACGAACCACTGGGGTGAAGGACGCGGCGGACGCCCACCGGTCGATCACGTCTAGAAGGCATTACGACATTTGCAGCGCACTACGCTTCTAACTATATGATAACTATAATATTGCTATAATGAGGACAAAATACTCCATGATCGAGCGTCCCTTCACCCCGCGGGATGGCGGCGGCCCTGCCGCCGGGCGGGCGGGCGCGCCGCTCGCTAAGGTAAGGCCGCAGAGGCAGGCGCCCGCCTCAATTGGTTAAGATTAGGTCTATCTAGAATAAATAGGTGTGGATATGAAGCTCAGGGCGGCTCTAGCGCCGCGCGCCGCGGTGCTTGCGGTGCGGGCGCGGTGCGCGGCCCAGCCACAGCGCCGCCAGCGCCAGCGCCGCCGCCACGTCGCGCCGCGCTCTGGAACACCTCGCATGTAAGCGGCCGTGTCACCAAATAGGCGGCAACGCGCGAACAGACCTATGTAACTCCATGTTTACACGATTTTTTACTTTTCTGTTTAGGTTAGACTAATATTTTACTGTAACATGGAGTCTACATCGCTAGATCTAAATTTTTATCGTACCTTACAACTTTTTGACGCCTTCTCGCTGGCCGTCAGGCGCTTACTAATCTGCAGCGCAAAACTGGTCGTGATTTTATTTATCTGAGTGACGATTAAAAATGTTATTTACCATGTTCACTATTAAAAAAACTAAAAGATAACAGTTAAAATGTCACTAAGTCATGCTTACTGAAGATTAGTAAACGTTTAAGATCCGGTTACTACATTCAAAAACACTGTCCTTCCGCTGAGCCGTATTATGTATTTTGACAGTACTCCATGATTCATCTATTGTTCGTCTAAATTAAACTAGCTTACTGCTTCTTGCAATAGCATCTAGTCACGGACGGCAGGACTACTATCGGTTATCCGTAGAAAAAATATGTGGATTTGATAGCTTGTCTGTTCCTGTATTACCTATATAAATATTGATGATAAATGTTGTTTCGCATCTCGTGGCTTAAAACGGTATTTATAATAATGATTTTTTGAATATAGAAACCGGGCACAGACAAATATTATTTGCCTAGGCAACGACATGTAAGATCTACATAAGGTTATAGTTGGTACAAATAACTACGTAATTTCAGATTTTAAAAAACTGCATACTTTAGTTTTTGAGTCAAAATAATAAAAAAATTGTGCAGTAAAATTAATTAATTTAACAATAGCACACATACATATACCAAGTCTATATTTAGGTATATATTATATCCCATCTGGTTTATAGTGAAGTGATTTTCTACAGTACTTTTAATCTAATGTGTCAGAACAGTATCATAAAATGGGTTTTAATGAAGGTAAGATTGTTGCTTCGTTATGACAGATATTGTTTCAGAAACATGCTAGCATTGGAAATGGATCAGTAACGAATTTTCAGTGCATAATGATATGGACAGAAAAATAATAAAACATGCAATAAAATGAAACCTGAAATGAAAAGTCTCCGATTTAATGTCAATTGATAAAATGTTGAGACAATTATAATGTAATAAAAGTATTTCATACAAACATTTCAATGTCTAATAAGAGTTTATATGCCATACACAGAACATATGCATAAGGTCATGGCGTATACAATATTTATTTACACATATGACATTAAATCGAAAACGTAAGCACACAAAACATATGTTAATTAGCGCATGTATGAATAAGAAGAGTGGGGATGGTTACCGATGCACACAACACGCGAGATTGCTCACCAAAGTAGCGCACTGCCCGCCCTGCAACAAGCAACGCCGGTCACTTCACGCGCACACGCTCCAAGCAGAGCGCCAAGCTCGGGTTAGTACGCACAACACACTGACATGAAGCATTCCAAATTGGTCGCTCACGACAAATTTATTCATATTCCCGTTTATTTCAGACATACTGGGAAATTTTACAAAATCTTTACGGACAGCCATACAAGGCAGGAACAAAATGAAGTTCGGATATCAGTAGATTAAATTGACGGCTGAGCATGCCATTAAATGATGGATTTACTTTGTCAACAGCTTATTCGATATGTGATAAATAAATGAAATAATAGGCTATTCACGGTATTATAATTAGTACGAAATAAATAAGAAGGAAACTCTCGTCTAATACAGCGAACACTGGTGTCAGGCTATGTCGAAGTTGATAGTTTTGAAAGAAGCTAAATTTTTTAAATAATTATCACAATGAATTGTTGAATAATTCATAAGTTTTCGCTAGCTTAAATAACCTGTAATTGTATAAAAAATTAACAACTGCAATGTTGGTGAGACCTTCTGAACGAGAATCATATGACATTAGGTAACTTTGGTATATTTTCAATGAGAAAAGCGGAAATGTCATTTTATAAATACACTGAGAATACTTTTGGGAGTTACTAAAAGATGATGCCAAAGGGAAAAACATTGCGGACGTTGTATAAATTATTCGAAATGAAGCTTAATAACTTCTTTGAAACATTGTTAGAGACTTGAGTTAATTGGAAAGATAAAAGGCAGGGATGAATTCTGAATTCTGAAAGAATGTGTGGCTCGTACCTGGCAGCCTGGGCAGTGCGGCGGCGCGCAGCCCGCCAACTCAAGGCGGTGCACGCTTCCCGTGTCACTTGTTCCTCCCGCTCTCGCTGTATCCCTCATTGCTGCTGAGCAACAGTCTCCGCCTTCCTCGCAATCCGGTTCCCAACAGTCCACCTCACCCATCTTATAGCACAAATAAAAAATAATACTACTGTCATTATTGCATACATACATATACATATCTTCATGCCAGGTCCTTCGCGGGATAGACTGAGTGCCAAATACCTCTATCTTTACAGACTTGCCGCGCTTTTTCTATATTCATCACTCTCTTCATACATGCACCCCGGTTTTGGAGACTTCTGACTCCCCCATCAGCCAGTATCTGGCCTATTTGATCAAAATAAGTGAGTCTTGGCCGTCCTCGGCACCGGCGTCCATCGACATTCGAATTGTATATCTGCTTCGTCACTCTTTCATCAGCCATACTCTCAACATGTCCAAATCATTGGAGGATGCCCTTTTTCATTTTTACACCAATACTCTCTCTGTCATGCAAAGCTTCTTCCTTACATCAGAATCACAAACGTGGTCGGCGAGCGTCAAGCCGCATATGCGACGCAACGACCTCATGTCGATCGCGTTTATTCTACTTCCATCCTCTTTCTTTCATATCCAAATCTCGCTCCCTTACAGTAGTGTTGGAGTAAGCTCGGAGTTGTGTATTGCCAATCGAGTTCGCTGACTCAGAAGTTGGCAATTCAGTAGCTTACCTAATACTTCATTCACACTATTTCCTGCACTAACTTTGCACTGTCATCCTTGCTGAAAGCACAGTCAAGATATACAATACCATTTACTTCTTCCAGCCCTACATCATTAACCACTACCCTTCCAGTTATACTTGACTCATCTTTTTCAAATAATAATACTTTCATTAAGTCCACATTACAATGTAAGCCTTTTTTCATACACTCATCTTTGTCCAATAATATATCTATCAGTCCATCATAACTTTGACCAGTGCTTGTAGCTCAGACAGTGTAGAGCCAATTAAAACTGCATCATCTGCGTAGACCACCAAGTTTACCACCAAGTTGCCCATGTGTATTCCCACATTGATATCCCGAAATCTCGGGAAGCATTTGTCCAGATCTACGATGAGACAGTCTAGTTGATAACACGCGGCCTTGTTTGACACTTATACTGACATCAAACCAGGGCGATATGCTACCATCTAGTCGCACGTATGCTTTACAGTTCACGTACGTGGACTGCACAGCACGCAGCAAACCACCGCTTATCCCATATTGTGGTAAAATGTCCCAAAGTTCCTTCCATAATACCCTGTCAAATGCCTTTCTCAAATCCGAAACCCACCGACACCACTGGTGCTTCTCTACGATGTTGCGGAGACAAAAGACTTGGTCTGTTCATTCTCGTCCCGCTCTGAAACCTCATTATGCCTCCCATAACATTCCATCGGACTTCTGCTGAATTCTCCTTTCAATTATCTTACCATACACTTTAGCTACCAAGCTGACCAAACTGATGGCTCGGTAGCTCGTGCATTCCATACGTGACCCCTTGTACTTGACGCCTTGTCATTATTGCACTTACGTGTTTTTCAATGACTTAGTTTGAATTTAGCAGCTTTAACAAATGTAGATTTTGATATAATCAATATTGAAATTGTAATTACACATGAATTAAGTAAACATAAGTGCAGGCGTTGTACGTATACTTAAAGTCAGTCGTACAATCGTGACAGTAATGAAAGAAATGTAAGACATACAATATTTATAGTTGTCAAAGTCACCATACTAACCAAGCACTCACAAATCTGGCACTGGTAGAGCCAGCGCTCGCCGCTACGGAAGATAACATGATGCATCTCCTGATGGTGGCAGTGGAAGCGCGCGTCGCAGTGCGCGCAGCACGCGGTCGGCGTTGACGTCATCATTGCTTCCGTGCTCGCTAACTGGAAAACGTCAGCCGTTACAGGAGACAGCTAGACTCTTAGGTGTATCTGTGACATTGAGAATATGCAAAACGTCGTTGGAGAATTCCTCGTGTTGGACCATCCATCAGCCTTTGTGAGTCCACTGCCGGACATAAACCTAGCAAATAGTGCCACTTCACCCGGTTCTGGGCCATTGAAATTCAACTGTATCCAGCCATGTACCAAAGTTTTTGAAATCACTTGGTAGAAGGGCGACTAAGCGCCTTTTGCCGAAAACGCCGTGGGTACCACCCGATGAATTTCTTGGCCTAATTCTCATGCTGGACAACTAGGCTTTAAAAAATTATAGCTAAATGGCGCCCTTGCAGTTTTGACTCAGTTCAAGAAGGCAAAGGGTTTTTAAAGCAAATGGCAAACTTCCAGGAGTGTTTCCGTGCTGCGATGGGCGCTTTAAGCAGCCCGTCTTAATTATCATTGTTAGGTAACAATCGTTGAACCTCATCTGGGGTTTTAAAAACGGTTCAAAAGCGTTCTACAAATTGATAGAGCAATACTTTGTATGTTCACCAATCAGCGCGGGAGAAGCGCAGCGTAGAACGGTCTAGGCTTCCTACATTTACGGGAACTACCTGTGCCCAGCAGGGAGAGGTAAAAACGTTGCAATCATTAAACACCAATAGTCTTACAAAGATGTTGTAAGCAATATTTTCTTGCGTCAAAAATAACTAATTACCGTGGCTGTGACGTTATCGTCGCGGTCGCAAGGACAAGCCGCGCGCTCACACCGCACTACGCCGGCGTCACACGCACACACGCGGCATCCTTCGCCCTCCGCCCAACTAGATCCGTCCGACATTATTTTTCCTTGCCAAGCACAACCTGGGAACGTACATTCACTTGCTTTATCAGTAGATAGGGTATTAACGTACATTTCAGAGAACTTTTAATTAAATTGCAAGGTTACATTGTTGACATTCGTAGTTTAGTGTATTTTAAATCTAATAATATTGTGTTCTCTAAGGGGTATAAAGTCTGTTAAAGCGTATGTAGCCAGCGTGGAACATTTTAAATTTATATCTTCTTACTTTGAAAGAAAATCCCTGTCTAACAGTAGAAAGATAATGTGGCCGTATGACAAAAACTACTAGCAGTGTAACTGTTAAAGCAGTGATAGCCTAATGGTTTAGAATTTAGCCTCCTACTCCGGGGGTCTGATTTAAAATTCTGGCCCAAACCTTTAATAAAACGTAACATCACGCCTGTAATCCCCCAAGAGGTAGGCAGAGGAGTGAATTACACTCCCACGTTTCACCAGATACGTTTACGTCCCAATATGGAATAGGTGGTGAGTCTAT
>DWEH01000728.1:0-10790 GCA_018245815.1 Apyrrothrix aesculapus | reverse complement strand
CTCCGAGCCACTACTAGAAATTCTAATTTTAGAAAAATCCAATAGTAATCGACCCGGGATTTGAACCCAGGACCTCTCGATCGACAGTCGCGCTTGCAACCAACCCGATCAACGAGGCAGTCATTCATAGTCACGAGGCAGGCAGTCATAATTTGTACGTATATATTAAACCAATTGTATATTTATTGTCGTGATGGAATCGGATAGTGACGGAGGTTCCACTAAATCTGCCATGAATGATAGTACTTATAGAATGTCGTTCAAATTGAAGGATGTCGTAAATAGAGAAATTAGGACAGCGTCTCAAGTTAATACATGCTATTAAAGCTAAACTATGAAGGAAATCATAATGGGTTATTAAATTAATTAAGCTGAAAGTGTAGTGGTTACGTGGAATGTACCTTGTTATATATATGTTACTCACCCCCTTTCTATGATTCTATGAGACGTATAACATAATTGGTGAGACGTTGGAGTAAGTACTACGCTCCCCTGCCTACCCCTTCGGAGAAATACGAACGGCATATTATGTAGATCTTTACACTTTGATGATTTCGTACATTAATTCGTCAATTTTAAGTTTAAAGTTGAACTGTTTTTATTATATCATGAGCTCAATAACTAGGCTTATCAACTAGATACGAATTGATACAGACGTAGGTTAGGCTAGAATATAAAAATGTGTTAAGATATGAGATAACCAAATATAGTTTTTGATGTAAACGCAGATATATAACCTCAGTTTATAGAACATTGGCATGAAAGTATTAATTAGTATATTTATATCGTCATCCAGCAAATGTCAACTGTAGGCAATAAACAACTCTATATTCACGGTACATAATTTTGCAGTTATTCAATATCCGACTTCCCCCAGCGCCACCACCGCACCAGTAATGCCACTTTCCAACCACGTCTGCGACACCGCGTAAATATCCTCATCCCTGTGCGTTGGATTGCGTCACATCCGGAATGTCAACCGGATTGTATGTTTGATAAAAGATAAGGTACATACTTCTATAAGATATCCAATAGATCCATATCTAATGGTGTTTCATAATGTTGATGCGGATGTCGTCTAATATGATGATTGTATTCACCTAGTGAACAATAAAGATAGGATTAACACAGGTTTTCGTAGATCTATACTGGTGCAGCGTGGTCCAATATGGTCCAGGTCTGTTGCGATTCCGGGTGTGATCGTACCCAAGAGTGAAAGGCAAAATAGGCTACAATCAAACGCAAACGATGCTTTCGGAGGAGAATTATTATAGTCGTATAATTGATATTGAAAAAGAAAACGTACATAGATATGATGTTAGGCACGAAACGTAGATATGACGTTGTTCGAATCCGAACGGACTGCATCGAAAACATAGACTGAAAAATGGAGCTAAAAACAACTAATATGAACTTCTAACTAACAACTGAACTAAAAAAAGATCGAAACTTCAAATCGATCATTTAAACCGTTGCTGAACATTATAAGCACAATCTTTAACATGAAACGATGATTGTCTACAATCACATTTATTTTACAAAATGTCAAGGTAAGACACTATGCATGGTATTTTCGATTCAATCTCCTTTGCCCATAGACTCGGTTTTCGTCTACGGTTGGAGGAAAGATCGCGCGTACACTAGAAAGCGCAAGTGAGCTAGGACACATAAAACGGACAGATACCCTAATGCGACACCAATGTTCCCCAGTGCCGTTACCGTTGCAATGTTTCCGATACGATACTATTTTATTCATTATCGCCCTTACAATGCAAAATTACTGCGCTAATGTGGCGGACGTTTTCGGCCGTTCTCTCAGTGATGAGCGACAGCGTTTCGAGCACGCGTTGTAATCGAGTTAAAGATGCATTGTAACTTGATTTTTGGCTTTTAATATTTTTTCTTTGGAAAGACATTGTTTGCATGACTATGCTATGAACTTTCGTCCACCAGGACCAGTTGCTCATATAGATTTATTTGTATTATAGGTCCATGGCTTACCGAGATGTTTTTTTATAAAGACATGTAGTATATTTTAATTTGCACTAAATTATACTGAATATAATATACTGTGATCATCTCTTTCGCTTCCGCCACTTCGTTAAACGCAGCCTCGTTCGCTGCCATTCGGCGTTCTCCTCTCGATATTTGACGCTGAAATGAGGTTTAATATTATCGTGTTGTCATTTAATGCCGAGAATTATAGCCGGGGCCGGTCCATCGTCGGTGTCACTGTGCAACCGATTCGCTTTTATGTTTATTGCTTCCCAAGTTACCGTGTTGCATCGATTTCCAATGTCTATCCGAACTTTCTCTTTATTCGCGCCTACAATAATAATATTTATTCGGCCATTACCTTTCCATGCTCTTGTTGTATATTTGAGCACGTGTCCCCGAATAAATTATATTGGCGCGACCGGCACGTAACCGCCGAGCGCCTACTCCTCCGCCGCCCACCTGATTTATGGTCAGGGAGCGATTGAAAAATTCGAAATTTTTCAAAGTACAACAAAAATAATATGGGTCGCATCGATAGCCGACGGTGGACACAAATCTTGCGGTGTCGAGATAAGGAATAAATAAAAGGGTCGTTATTGAAGAGAAAACAACATCGATTATCATTCTAGATGACTTATGGGGACAGTCTCAAATATTTTTTCATTATAAAATCCTATACATTTCTTCATATTTGGTATCTATCAGGTGACGCTAATGGCTCGATCTGAAAAAGAATCCACAATGCAGTTGTGTATATACTTATATTGGTGAGAAACCCGTATGAGTTCATGTTGGTAGTTTGTAAATGACATTTAAAGCTGGCAAAAAGTTAACCTAAAGTCAATGATTTACGTGTCTATCGAAGTAGTGAAGTTGTTCAATGTTTGTCCTAAACGTTTGTTACAATGGTAAATGTAAATATATTCTATATGAATGTTGCGAATAACATATAATATTGACCACGTGTGATTTTATAAGTTAACGTTTATACTATGTTAAAACTGTTGTTTGGTTCCTGTTGTTGTTCGTGCTTGTCATTGTCAAAATGCATTTACAATTTTGTACGGACAAAAACATATTAATTTCTTAGTTTATTTTAAACCACTCTATGAACATTTGATACAATTTCAAATCGAATATTATTCGCGTGATTAATTTAAATTATTTTCTGTTGAACCACAAGAAATCTGAACGTTTTCAATACAGGCGGTATTTCCATCTATAACTCACGGGTTGACGTGAAACAATTTACGAAATATTTTCTATAATACTGTTGAGAGCAACGGGAGATCAATTTATTTATGTTTCGATTTTAACGAATTGATACGATTTCGTGAACTCGGCGGCGTGTCTCGGTTCATGATTGTTGTTCTATCGCAACGTGGGTGGATTATGGTGTTTGACTGAATAGGAGCTGTTTTTTTCAGCGAGATGCCGTAAGGTAATTTGGGGAGGTATAACGGGTCTCTTCGGTTGTGTACCGGTTTGCGGAGGGGAAGGGGGACGAAGCAACGCTTCGAACGCCTGACCTCATTCATTTCGATTGTTAAATATTACACTTACCTACATGTTGAATATTGCTTTTCTTAAGATTTAAACTTTTCTGCTCTTAGAAGAACGCTGAAACAGGCTTAATTTTAGGTACGTAAATGTGTTAAAACGCATATCCTCTGACTGTATCTGCGTATTGAATCGGAGAAAAAAAAACACATGAATATCTCTAGAGCGATTCTCCTGCTGTTACTCTTAGTTCAAGGTTTCTTTGGGGCGTCTGATGAGGAAGATAAGAAAAAGACAAAAAATGAGGAGTAACATCAAAAGAATTTTGCGTATCCGCGCCCAGTGTGATCGTAATCAAACATGTTGAGCGCGCGAGAGATTTTCGTTGGCGCATCGGATGCTCGTGCGGCTTATCGACGTTGCGAGATCGCGCGCGCACGGCTCACATGCGCGGCGGCATTGAACTTGCTCGCGCGCACTTTCGGACTGATCGATAGGGTTGTCAAAAGTCGTATTACGAAACGATTATGTAAAATCGGCTATGTGTTCGCCTGTAGTCTTTTTAAAACGGAATTGAGATTATGAAAACATAGCGGTACAATATTTATGTGCTAGGAATAATGTTTTGTTGTTTGTGAAGTATTGTTATTTTTTTCTTTATTAAAATTCGTGATATATGAAAAGAGTCGAATACATGAAAGTTATAAGTAAATTCAACATTCTTATGTTTATCGCAACAGGATATGCTGCGGAAAACTGAAACTTTATTCTTCAATATGTAAAACCAATGATTTTGATAGATGTTCAAAGAACGTGACATCCCTATTTAGGCGGTACTGCGCCTTTGATGTCATTTGCGGTGCGTTTGAATACATTATGAATACCAAACCGTCTACCCTGCGGGAGACAGCGTCGTATTTGGACTGTTTTTGGTTTGGTACTAATATGGAGCTGTTCTGTCGGGGTCGGAGTGCGATGTAATTAAACGTATTGAACTCATTTTTTGTACATGTTACCATTATTATGAATACATTATCCACTACACGTATAGCTATTTCTACAAAAAATAACACTTCTAAAAAATAGTGTAAATGTGTAAATAACAAGAAAAATTGTGTTATTTATTAAATCATATTTTAAAAAATTACTCACAGACATCTATAAAAAAGTATATCAAAAAATCATTCTCCGATGGTTCGGAATTTAGAATGAATGACAGTTCAAAGTTTGATAAAACAAATATACAACCCAAATATTGATGGATGCAGGTGTCAAAGGAGACCAAGACTGACCTATCTTGACCAAGTAAATTTCACACTGACTGATACGGGAGTGCGAAGTCTGCGAAATCGGGGTGCATGTATAAAGGTAGACGAAACGTAAATAGAATGAACGTAGACGAGACACGTCAGGTCTGTGAAGATTTTGGCAATCTGTTCTCTCTGCTTATTCTATAAGAAACCTGGCGTGATGATATAACAACAATAATTATAATGTAAGGTATCTAAAAGAACAAGTCTATCATAATCATCTGTTACTCGCCGACGATACAAAGTATATTCAACGCGCGACCCAAAACCGAATGTTTCCAATATTTATTTAACACGCCGACCGGAAGAACAGAGACGACGCGCACGTGCGGCGGCACCTACCACGAATTCTCGAAATAACTCAAAAGGGCACATTCCATCAGTCAGAATCCGTACGCAAATGTTCGCCCGCTAACATTTCACTCGCCGGGGCCTGCGCCCCGTCGGCCGGCAGGTGACTCGACGCATCTGGCGCTAATGACATTCCACGCGAATGAGTCCTCGCGATTCGTCTTGCGAATTTGACACAAATAACTGAAAATGCCGCGTTCCTACGCTTTCCCAACGAGCGTTTTCTTTTATCTCCTCCGTTAGACGTTCGTTGAAAAATCGACTCGTAGGTAGGTACTTAAATAACCGGCTGGAAAAGTCTAACTATGGACTATTTTAAATTTGATTTTGGAATGTAATAATCTTACGATTATATACATACATATCTTCACGCCAGAACCCTTACAGGGTTTCCGTGTATCCTGTAAGGGCACGGAGTGTCTAACATGTCATCTACAATTACAATTAAAACAATACCAGTTATTCGTATATACTTCTATTCTGTGCACTTTGTACATCGCCGTGAATATTTCTTTCGATTCGGTCCTTTTTTTTACAACTGCAGCAACTGTTCCGAAAAGTGTTGTTCGAAAAGCATTGTTGTATTCATTAAAGAGGCCGCGGTCGCGGAACGAAGTGTAAACAATGTCCGCGGCGCCGGCCGCGTGCAGTAATGGAGTTACGAATTAGCGATTGCACAACGCGCCACTGTTCGGTTCTGTTAGGCTCGTCAGAGACGGCGCTATAATATACATATATATATATATATACCACACTGCTTTGCCTACATCTTCGAGGATTACAGGCATGATGTTATCTTTATGTTACCTATATTAATATACTGTGTTATAATATACATTACAACAAACAACCAGAGACCGTAGTTATGCTATAATATTTATCTTTTCTGTCATTACTACGCAATAATATATCTTGTTATACCAAGATATGTCTTAAAATTGAACATAGCTATTAGAAAATATATTGTAAAATATCATAATATGCCCTGTTATAATGTATATTATAGTTTCGTATATGCCGACCTTTAGGCGGTGGCCCTGTTCTGTTATGCAGTGACACTGTTCTGCTATGCCGTGCCACTGTTCTGTTGCGCCGTGGCACTGTTGTGTTGCGCGGTGGCATCGGAGCGTGACGGTGCCGGCTCGTCTCGCCGTGCCGTTCCTCTCTTCGCTTTTAGTTTTCTTGTTTTTTAATAGATTTTGTATATGCTTGACGGCTTTGTTATTTAATAGCGTCAATGGTTTAGCGTCTTCATTTTCAAAAAACTGTTTTAATTACCACCAGTTGCTCATTTCTTTTTCAGCCATTTCGTTGACTTTTTGTAACTTAGTTTATATGTACGATATAGTACAGATTTATGTTCATGTTTATTTATATTTTATTTGCATAAACTATCTGTACCACTAATGTTATATGGGTAGTAATGACCATTATGCTTTAAAATTAAACATCCTGTTTTTGTTTTTCAGGTAATAACTACGTAATAAACTGAAAATTCCGCTAAACAGGTATCAATTTGAACCATCATAATATTAATTCTTACACATGGCTAACTGACTGACAGCTTCTAACAAACACGCGTCTACGCGTTCACAGTCTCCCGCTTGGACCGTTTTCACGCTCATTAAACTAACTCGGCTATCAAAATCTCGTCGGTGTGAAATTTCATCCGGAACTGTGTTTTTTTTTCACCGTCTGAAGAGTGGGTTATGTTCGAGTGCGTTGACCCGTCGAACCCGACGGTCCCGGGTTCACGACCGTTACGGATACTTGATGCAAAAAAATACTAAATACACATGCCCGATGCGAACGCGGCGTGCGTTTGATGTAATGAACGTAAACCACGCCGGTGAACGTGGTGATGACCTGTGCACAGCGGCAGGCGAGCGATGGTCGCGCGATTATTTGAATAATAGTTATTTTTTGTAAAAAAATTTAGCTAACCGTTGTCTGTTTTAAAATATTTAGTATCAGCAAACATCTGAACCAATGCGGCCTAGAAGGATAGCATTTTTTGTCCTTTTTGAGGAGTACCGTGTTGTAGCGCTTTGAGAATGCTTCAGAAAGACATCATGAAAACGAATCAGTCACAACATGTTGATAGCTGCGTCTAATCTCAAGTAGACCCAAAGTGAAAACACAGTAGTATAATGCATACCCTGAGAAATTAATTATCACGAATGATTTCTCATACGGTTTATTTATTCACATCTACGTTATGAACATGGTAGTAACTCATTCTGTTTATTGGCTATTTTTACTTTATTAGAATTTTTTATAAAGTTGACTCGAACTCTGGATCTATGGGAATCTGATCTCCTTTATATAGGTTGCTTTGAAAACATTTTTAATTTTACTCATGAAAAGTACATTAAGAAATGAAAGATTACGGAAACTGTGTTTCTATGCGAACATAACTACTCCTAATAAAAAATAATTGCCATTTTCTTATGCTGCTATGCTTAGTTATATTCAACAATATAATTATATATCATTGTATTTCCAATGTGTCTAATGAACCTGTCTTCCATGAATATCTATGTATATCTTACTCTCTCTTTGGTCTGTGTAGTGGTCAACTGGCCTTACTCATTTGCCAAATAAACACTCGCGAAATCGGCGTGGCGTGTCGTAATCGCGCGATGCCGTTCGACGCTCGCGCTCCTCGCGGTTCCGTCGCACCGGCCGATTTACGCCCGCCCCCGACGCTCCGGGAAACGGACCTGCCGCGATGTATTAAATTAGACACCGGTACTTAAAGTTTGTATGTTGTGTGGCACAGTAAGGTCTCAACCCTTTCATTGAACGAGAAGGTCCGTGTCCAATATGAACTGATATCTATAATGGTGTTAATATTGACAGGGTAGTGTTATGACATAATAACTATTTGGTGTTTACCTACCCTTGTTTACTGCATTGGTGGCCCGAAAATGTTCTCCGCACTATTGTGATGAATTTGAAAGAGACTCACGCTTCTTGACTTACCTTTCAATCACTCTCAGCTATTTTCGGCTGACCTTTGTACTCACCATTTTTATATGTCGCGAACCAAGATTGCACTCTTTTGCTAGACACCTGGCCTTATTAGTCTTAAGTTCAATATGGCCCAATTTCTGACCCAACATTACAAATCGTTCTCTAAATATGTCAGTATCAGCGTCCCCATGTTGGAAGCGTAGCGGTCTTCGACAGTTCGTTTCTCAGACACGTTATTATCACATACATGCAAGCTTTGAAATATACCTCCCTCTGATATAGTATTTTTAATGAACTATGACATGGAGTTTCTATAAAAGATTTACATATAAGCATTTACTTCGGCGACACCTGTACTGTTGTTAATGTCCATAGATGTCAGCGAACTTAAGGTGGATCGTATGTCTATTCATCGGTCTGTGCACTTAAAAATAATGCCACAGTGTTTAAATAAGCCACGCCTAAATTTGCATATCGGACGATATCACCGAGCGGGCTGTGATGTTACAGACAATTCCGCACTACGTGTAGTAAGATTTTACATGAACAATGATTTTTCCCTTGTTATATGTTTCCGATCAAATATGTTTACAGAAATAAGTGGATGAATTTAATAACAGTTTGAGAATGAGTGTCCTGGCGGTCGACATGGTGATTTCGTGTTGCAAATATGTTTTTGTATCGATTACATTACGATCGTATTTAGATAGCTCGCGCGCAACGGCAGGTACACGGGTGTGCGAGACGTTCAGATGGCCGGTTTTCTTTTTGTTCATTTTGACTTTACGGTATCGCCGTAGGACGTAATTTGACTTGGATTTAAATGTATTCGTTCTCTGTACAACATACATATTGCAGTACGAACAATATGTATGTATGTATATATGTACACATTCAATTTGTAATTCTTTCCGTGTGTATTATTTACATATTGCATGATATGCAATATTTATTACGCGCCATTTAAATCTTATGCAAAAATGTCTCCTGTGTAGTAGTGAATTACTACTACCAATGATGTGTGTGATTATAAAAATGGAACTACTTTTACCGTGTGAAGACTACAACTGTAGCTTGTCGTTTTAATTTTATTGAATTATAAATATTTTAGTAACTTTGTCTGTTTGCAATCCGTTTTACGTCCTACTACTTGGCTCGGCTCTGACCCGCAACTGCGGCAGACCTATAATGTGCTCCACGATGTGGCTCCAGTACTGGTAATCGGAGGTTTTTGAAATTTACCTTAGGATGAATATACTGTAAACGTAACATCGAAACATCACTCCTGTAATCTCCGAAAAGGTAGGCAGAGCAGTGTAGTACACTCCCACGTTTCACCAGTTACGTTTACGTCTCCACATGGAATAGTTGGTGAGTCTATTGTCATTCACCTGGCACTACTAAAAATTTCTGCTAGAAAATCTAAGTTAGAAAAATTCAATAGTATCCGACCCGGGAATTGAACCAAGGACTTCTCGATTAGCAGCCGCGCTTGTAACCAACACGACCAACGAAGCAGTCATGAATATACCTACTGCTAACGTTATTATTAAATTAGAGATAGGCAATAAACATATAATCGATTTGGAGTGATAATTGTAACCCATAACAATTTTTATACAATAGTAAGGACTTGCTATATGGCGGTTACTACATGTGAACATTGGATTCGTTCGTCCCGTTGAGTTGAATTACCTGCTTGCTTATGTAATCTAAACTGAGGATTCTACTGATTGAGAAGAATTAATTATAATTTCATGTACATATGAATGTAGTCTACGTTGGTATGTAAATCTTCAAAGTAAAATCGTAAAACTACGACAATGGACTTTTGTTTGACGACGTCATAATCGTTCCAGTACAACACATACATAGATTATATGTACGCGGTTGTCACCAATTCATTACCGGCTTTTGTTGAAATGTTCACGAACGCGCCGACCCTGTTTTTTTTCCCCCTTCTCTGACTCTAAGCTGGATAGGTATTTAATTGGTCGGACAGCGAGTACTAATCGGCGTCGTTCGATCATTAATATTGTATGAGGGACGCAGGCGCCGGCGAGACGACCGCGCGCGACGCCCGACCCGCCGACGGGCGCGGCGTAAAACTCGAGCTCCCGAGATTGAATAGGAAAAAATAGAAAAAAAAAACAACAGACACACGCACACACACCACCGTACACACATACGTCTGTGGCCTCATTGGAACTCGAATGTGCTAATTGTTTTTGCTTGTCTGGCACTGGAGCGAACGGGCAAAGATGATTGTATTGGTTAATGTTGCTCGCGATTTGGCCCGACTGTTTATCTCTTGGTACTAAGCGTGTGTGTACAGTCATATATGTACATATACACATATATGTACATATACACACATATATGTACATATATGACTGCGTCAACAGCTTTAGCCCTGAACTCTATATCCTAAACTCTACATCTATTACTAATCCCGCTCGCAGTCAAACACTTGAGACAGCCACGGGTCGTTCTCGGCAGCATCGGCGTCACTCGGCGTGTGTCATTAAGACATTTACACACTAACCGAGGTCCGGTTGAGTGATTTATATACACAAGCGAGCCGCGAGTTCCGATATCGAACAGGCGAAAATGCTCTACCATTATTGACAACTTTCAGCTGTCCGTGTGTCCGGT
>DWEH01000727.1:0-10795 GCA_018245815.1 Apyrrothrix aesculapus | reverse complement strand
TGGAATAGGTGGCGAGTCTATTGCCATACACCGGGCACTAATCCAGACTCCGAGCCACTACTAGAAATTCTAATTTTTTTTTAGAAAAATCCAAAGGTACTCGGCCCGGGATTTGAACCCAGGACCTGCCGATCAGCAGTTGCGCTTGCAACCAACACGACCAACGAGGCAGTCAATATTGCTTTTTAATACCTGTAATTAGTTTCTGAGAATTGTCATTTTCGTTGTTATTGTTATTAATAGTCACGTGATGGTCACGTCAGATCCCTTTTGGCTTGAGCAAACAGTATTCTTAGTCTCTACAGATTGACTTACTTTTGTCTCTATTTTATTAAAGGGTTTCGTAGTCCATGGATAATCCATGGATTTATCATACGGAACATAGCGTAACATGACGTCTGTAATCCCCGAAGAGGTAGGCAGAGGAGTATAGTACACTCCACCATTTCACCAGTTACGTTGTAAGTCCCATCATGGAATAGATGGTGAGCCTATTGCTATACACCGGGCACAAATCCACACTCCGGGCCACTACTAGAAATTTTACTAGCAAATCTACGTTAGAAAAATCAAATAGTATCCAACTCGGGATTTGAACCAGGGACTGTTTAGCAGTCGCACTTGCAACAATTGGACCAACGAGGCAGTAACTTTGTATTAGTATAGTGTATTCAAAGTGAGCGTTTGCAAAAAAATTGCATGAATGCGTTTTTGTAAATATTATATTTGGCCTATGATATATTGATTTCGAATATTGGAATGACCATTTCACTAACATTGCTCATTGCTTCTTTTCTCATTTTACAAAAGGTATTTTGGTCCCGACGTTCATACGAAATCCATTGCTTATATGGCTCTCAATTATCGTAACTATGTTTAAAAGACAAGAGTTATCTTGCCAATGACAGAAATAAATAATTGCTGATCGCTGTCTTAATTAAATGGAGTGTTTTTCATTTGTACTACTGCAACATTGTTACCACGTTTGTTGGTCTACATGTTTATGAAAGCTCGCGTTCATTTGTTTTTTTTTGTGCTCAATTGTTTATCGTCAATTTGTTTAGGTAATTAAAGTTGCCACATACAGAATTGCCTTGATATGTGGTATGGAGGTTGACAAATTGTCTTATTATTAAAATTTGGTAAACCGCTTTCTATAAATGTGATCTGTGGAAAATAATGTGTGTAATAATTATATGGCTTTAATTAAACAAAAAAAAAAATTTATGTATTCTAAATATTCAGACCTGAAAGTCATATGTTTTATATAACGGACATACTCGTTAAATAATCACATTTTAGTTAAAAGTTAAATATTTACCTTACGTAAAGATGATACTCGAGGTTCTGAGTAATGCGTATCATAGCGACATTAGTCGCGCAATAATTCTTGTTGGCAACTAAAAATAAACTCCGCTAGTATCCATGTACATTAATATTTACTGATAAAATACAATTACGAAAATTACAAGCGATGCGCCTTGCGCTTACAGCCGCCGTAGATAACACTTGCTTGTCATTCATGACAGTGAAGCGTTTTAAAAGTTTAACTTTTAAATTACACTCGTTTTTTTTCCAATAACTGTTTTGAACTTAGAGTACATCTCATTTCCTGCGTGGCCTCGTTGGTTGAGTGGTTGCTTGCGCGACTGCTGATCGAGAGATCCCGGGTTCCAATCCCGGGTTGGGTACTATACTGGAGTTTTGTAACTTAGATTTTCTAATATAAATTTCTTATAGTGGCTTGAAGTGTGTATTTGTGCCCGGTGTTTCTCGGGTTTAAAATACATAGATTCGTTCGGAAATAACCAGTTTGTTGCCTTTCTTTGCTAATTGTAAATGTTATACGAAACTTATTTGTTGCTTAAATAAGCTACGATTTGCATCCCTTCATGACTTATTTTAGCTAATGGCGTGAATAATAGCAAAACGCTTCCGCTGCCGCTCACGTTGGCGGCATACAGTGGCGTCTGTGACATTGAACGCTCGACCCGATTAAGCATAGCAGATGAGCCGCGAGGTCGCAATGCACCGTTCTCCGTCTCACTCTGCTGTGCACTACACTGATCGTCCGTTCCGCACTCACTCCTGTATTAATAAAATCCAAGTGTCCGTTTGTAATTTTAAAACGGATTCATTTATGCGCAAGCGCAAATGCGAAGGGCGTGTTCTTTTTTTTTAAATTGCTGCCGGAATTTGTTTAACACCTTGTTACATTATTAGGTCGTTGTGAGATTGTTGAATGCTGTTTTGTCTAATTTGGAAATATTAGCTTGAATAAGAAATTACGATAAGTCTAATATTTTACAAATGGAACTTATATGTACCTGTATTACTTTGCATAAGACTTATTTCTATTGAAAAATATTTTTATATTTTTCTAAGAATTTATGAATTTCGGAATTCCCGAATCAGTTATGTAAAAATAAACAATTAAATCTCTTTACAAACATTTCGTTGAACGATGTGTTCTCGAGAACTGCGTATCATGGCAACATCATTGTTGTTTATAGGAAAATGGATTTCTTGACGTGGTTTCCTTGAACTGGTACAGCCTTAGTGTACTTTATTGTTTTGTTTTTATAGCTCGTTAGCTAGTATTTTACAAAATTCGTTTCATTATGTCGTCTGAATGAAGTCTCGGTTCGAAATTTATTTCTGTAACAATTAAATCAGTGGACACGTGTAATCGAAATTGTACTTATTTTGCTACATGTATTTGACTTTCGTTGTATATTAGCATTTTTATCTATATTTACTTATATTATAAAGATCTTGGTCCTTCTGTGTATATAAAAGTGTGGTCAATAACATTGCCTACTTACTAACATTTTATACTTATAATATCGTAAATTGTTTGTTTTGTTTTAAACTTAGACATGGCTTTACCCACTTTAATAAAACTTGCCATATCGGTGAGTCATCGTTACAAAAACTTTGCGCGATAGGCGTAGAAATATTTAGAAATTTAAGTGAATTATTATCATACCACTCTGTAATGTGTTTTTATACAACCTTTTTGTTACCTTGATAGCTGTACGAGAATTCAATAACATGAAACAAAGAACGTTTATTTTAGTCAAATCATAATCATCATTTTCGTGAGTTTAATATCATACGAATCTTTCGTTAATAATATTTTATTTTTGACGTGCGAATCTGAATAACACTCATAACAAATGAGCATCGGGGTCTTTGACATTATATTTGGTTCATAGATCTGGATGGAACAGATTTAGAAAAGAAATCAGGACTTCATTGTGGAGTGTCTTCATGATGTATACGAGAAATATATAAATATCTTTGGAGAATTGTGTTAAGGGGCGTTTATAGCGACAATAATATAAAGCATATTATTTTATTAATATTTACTTTTAATAACTGTGTTTTTAATACATATGCGTACAATTGTAATCGTGTATAAGTAAATAATTGACCTACCTTTACATACTTTATTGATATGTAGCGTTCCATCTGTTTTAAAGTCTTCATATTTGATTTGAAATGTAGAGCTGACTCCAATTATCTGTATAAAAAACTCGCAAGCTTTAAAATACAATGAAATAACAGATGACATATTTAAAGAGATACTCTTTGCGTTTTTTCTTTTTGAAGTTATCATTATGGTCATATCAGCCTCTCTTATTTTATTGCTGGACATAAGTCTCTCCCAAAGTGCACCACAACAGGTCCTAGGCTGATCTCATACAGATTTTTCCTACAATTGAATGCACAGATAACTCAGGTGCTCTAGGGGGATATGGCAGTTGCAACTTACGTAATAAAATTATCGTTACATATCCAATACTTAATAGGAGAGTTCGTAAAATTAACTTCCGTATTACAGTTCGTAAGTAGTCCGCTTTAATACTTGTAGCTAAGACGAGACATATCACGTATTCACCCACTGGTCTCAAATAACAATCGATTGTTGACATACCTAGCCGTCTGCCGTTAAATTGCTCGCAGTCGGCTGGCACGTCGCCGTTTTGTATATCCGACGGTTTCTAAGCGAAGTGAATATTTTAAAATGGCGTTTCAAGTAATTTCAATCGATCATCGCACGCCTTCCGCTGATTCACTTCGTATGCTTCGACAGTTCGTATGATTAAAAATGTATGTATATGCTTGAGAAACACACACCTGGGGATTTTATTGTTATCATGGGTTTGTTAGAAATAGGTGATGGAGATTTAGTTTGATGATAGGATGTCTCCAGCAGTTAGGGGCCACTTCTCATCACGTGATATACACGATCGTTTGGTTAATGTACTCGTATATTGGCTTTATAAAATAGAAAATCGATTATTCCTTCTGGCTCGTTGGTCGAGTGGTTGCAAGCGCGACCGCCGATCGAGTTCAAATCCCGTGTCGGGTATTATTGTATTTTTCTAACCAGAATTTCTAATTACAATTTTTAGTAGTGGCGCGGCGTCTGGATTTGTGCCCGGTGTGTGGCAATAGGCTCACCACCTATTCCATGATGGGACGTAAACGTAACTGGTGAAATATGGGAGTGTACTACACTTCTCTGCCTACCTCTTCGAGGATTACAGGTGTGATGTTACGTAATAATTTTATTCACTTATATGAATATTTAAATGCAAGCTGAGAAAAGGGTGCGATGTCATTATTTGATGGAGGTCTATATCCAGCAGTGGAAGACACAGCGTTGGTCATAATGCTAAGAATATTCCTTTAAACGTAATTTAGGTTAAATAAAATGACCTTCCTTTTCTGTGACGAGACCCGTATCGAGTAGTTGAACAATTAAAGGGTTTCGGATGATTCAAACGTTAATTAATCCATTTTTCGTTCATCAATAACGCTGGCTAATAGCGCAGACACTATTAGTACGTGGTATGATCTAGCGCTTCTATTTCAAATATTATGTACAGTCTGTTGTAGTCGCGCTTAATATAAAATACACGTGTGACATGTTTAACATGTCGAGAAAAACGCGTTTATAAGAAAGTTCTCTGCTCACGGGTGGCCAATTAATTCGTAACACGCTAAAATGGTAACAGCGCACTATACCTATACGGCGCGAGTAAATCAATATGACAATAATGTAAATCGTCGCGATTGCGATCTTGGCCGCGGACGCATGATGTCACGACGGCGCACGAGGCCTTGCGCCTTCCACAGGCAAAACTACTTCTTATTATCATAAACTCACCAAGTAACATAGTTATAATTTAAAATCATATTTTTCTTTAACATCCTACTTTGCGGCGCATCTCGCAATCGTCTGCAAGTACAACCAACGACTATGTGTTATCGTGAATATTTTTTCCTGTTCATTAAGTACGTATATACTTGGATCATCACGTATTTATTGCTTATTGCAAAATAAAGTAATTACATACTCATCACGCTGTTTAATGCTACCTTAGCTTATTAAAAAAAAAACAACCAACATTAAAATCGGTATTAATTAATCGAGTATTAAATAATTTTATGTGATAACAGTACAAGTCGCAGAAGCGCCCATCGCAACTTCCCCTGGCATCTGCAACCTGCCCCGAACAGAGCTGTAAAATATGACTTTTAATATCACTTAATTCAGTTAATCTGTTAATAAACTTAACGTGATATTAGTGATTAATAACACTTCTAATTAATGGATTTAAATTGATAAGAGAACTGTCGAAATAGGTTTCTACAATAGGTTTCTTGCAACTAACATTATTCAAATTATTATATATGTATATAAATTGTAAATAGAGCGTTATATAAGTTTACTTACTGTTATTTATTAGTAAATAGTAAAAAACATTAAATCATAAATGTGATGTAAAAAATTAGATACGATTATCTAATTTGTAGATTCATCATACTTTGATAGACGACTGTTAAAGTTGGGTTTTAGACTGTGTTACGTGGGTCTTGAGTCTGAAGGTTTAGGGGTTTGGCTGTACAGGCGTAACGTATTCGTCTTGACGAAGGAATTGCTCTTGAACACAGTGGTGGAACTAGAGTGGAACATCAGCTCGTGTGTTACATGGGCAGATCACTGCCATTGCGTTAGTGAATTGCTTGTCTGAAATATGTCCACCTTTTTTACTCTTACTTCAGGAAATGCCCAAAAAATTGTTTTCATACCACAGTCTGAGTTTCCATTTCTGGCCAACTAATACGAAGATTATTTTCACGTTTGAAGCAGTCCAAAAATGTAAATCAATTTGACTTAACTATAATATGTGGTATTGCTGAAGTTATGTAGTACATACTCGTGCGTGCATAGAGTAAAAACTAAGAGGAGGCCTCTAATGTCCTCAGGTTCTGCTAAACGAATAGCACTTAATACTAGCATTTTCATATTTACACATTACATATGTATGTATTTCCATCGAATTGTTTTATAACTGTAATTCATACGTCCCATATTTCAAATTAAACGACACAGTTGACTTAGTAATCCAATCAACATGTACACTGAATGGAAATACGTTTATGTAAGCTACTGATCGGTTCGTAACAATGTCCCCTAATTTTGTTACTTTAATTTGTTATTTATGTTGTGTGCTCCGTGGCCAAGTGGATGTGAGCGTGTCTACTGAGCAAGAAGGTCTGGGTTCTAAAACCGGTCGGGCAAAGTATTATTGAGTTTTTCTAAATTGAAATTCCCAGTAGGAGCACGGAGTCTAGATATGTGGTCGGTGTATCACAATAGGCTCATCTCCTATTCTGTGGGACATACAACATAAATAATGAACTGTGGGAGTTCTACACTCCTCTACCTACGCCTTTGGGGAAATAGAGCCGTAATGATATGACAAATTAAATTTGTTATTAATAATGATACAGGAATGTATGAATTGCTCTCAGGAATATGCCCTAAGTATAAAGGACTCCTGGGACTACTGGAGGGAATTGTCAAGTATCATGAGCGCGATGTAGAGGGCTAAACAGTCGGGTTTGTTATTATTAAAGACAAAAATGAACGTTTAGATCTTATATATTTATGTAATCTTTGGTGCATAATACTTGTGGTAGATTTCAGCGCCATGGATTCTTACACGTTGGAGTTGGTGTTTGAGACCCCAAGCACCTTACATTGGTGGAAAATGCTCATTTTCCGCATGAACTGTTCGTTATCAAACAGACCAGACACTGGCTGATACTGAGAGAGTATAAAGAGAGTGATGTATGTAGAAGAAGCAAGTCAGGTATGGAAGATACTTGGCACCCGGTGCACACTGCCTACCACGAATTGCACCTGGCGTGATGATATAATAATAACCGCTCGTTATCTAGTTTTTATATTGGCAATTAAGAATAATTACAGTTAATCAAAGCAAAGTATATTAGAGGGTTCGAATGTTAATGCCTATTATGTTTTAAACATTGTTTACAACAAACTCCTGATGTCATCTATTGTTTCTGGTATTTACCTTTGAAGGTGTGACATATCGTGTCATATCACAATACCAAGTCGTGACGTCACAGCGCCACAGTTGCAACTGTTTGTGAGAGAGCAGATTGTTGGATAAGTGCTTATAACTGTTAGGGCTCTATCTGTCTATTTAAGTCGAACATTTATAAAGCAAATTTGTAATCCGTAGTAAACATCAATCATCGGGCACGGTGTCAGTATTAAAGTTGTTTACTTGACGTATTGTCGTTTGTAAACAATGACATGCATAGTTATTCCTTTACTGGTCAGTGAACTTTTATTTCATACATACATACATACATACATATCTCACGCCAGGTCCCTGACGGGGTAGGCAGAGAGCACCGAGTGCCAAATATTTAATACCTTTAATTCAACAACAATTATTAACAATTTTTGTTAACAATATTATTTTTATTTACAGTAACAACAAGGAATAACAAAGAACTTGGGATATTTCCTCACGCGGGCCTTTCATGCCAAATTATATAGAATCCTTGCTTTAGTAGTCAGGCAGCTGATGAACTATGTACACAATTATGTTATTATAAAAATATACTTACCTACATATTTTGCTTAAGCCCAGGCACAGAGTACATTCAAATATTTTTTTCGGCAGGAAATCGAACCCACAACTGATTTGCCCAACGGCCAGTCAATTTTCATTAAAGTGGTAATTCTTTAGAGTGTACGGTAAAATAATATTTTTTTAATACTATGTCCATAGACTAAAAAGTGTTGGAGTATTTGATACATTATAAGTACAAAGTAAACGTAATATCACGCTTGTAATCCCCGGAGAGGTACGCAGAGGAGTGTAATACAATCACACATTCCACCAGTTATGTTTACGTCCCACTATGAAATAGGGTGTGAGCCTTATGCCATACACCAGGCACAAATCCAGACTTCGAACTACTACTAAAAATTTGTACTAGGAAATGAAATTTAGAACAATCCATTTGTACCCGACCAGGTATTTGAAACCAGGACCTCTCGATCAGCAGTCGCGCTTGCAACTACTCGACCAACGAGGCAGTAAGTTCGAAGTATAATATTAAATAGTTACTATATCATATACAAATGTGATTGATAGTATAATAACAAAACCAAATATATGCTTTGAATATAAAGTGAGGCAGAATTATTTACTTAGAACAAACGCAAAAAACGGAGTCACGTGAATTTAAATTTCGAACAAAGACCGCGACTGACAGGTGCCGAATATTCCTCACAGGCAATCTGATAATCGAATCATTTCGAGTTTAATACGACCAATAATATTGAGTTCGCACTCGTATGGGGCATTGACCGCTTGTAATATTCGCCCAGGCTTGCTTGTTTTGCGTATGGTAGTTTGTCATTTTGATATAAACACTAGATATTTGACTTCACGTTCAATAAATTAAAATAACTTGTTCGCTTGTTTTAAATACTGTTCACGATATGCCTATATATTGTAAGCGTGTTTAAATGTTTATGCTGATTTTGATTTATGTTTATGTAGTGTGGTCGATACAAGAAACACATTCGAAACAGAATAAAATGAAGTAGGGGTATTTTAGGGTTAACATTATTTTTCATATACTATGTAGATGTCTTCGCGCCTCGGCTGGCGCGTAAATCAATATGATTCTTTTTCAATATTTTATGATTTGACTTTAAAAAGTTAGGTGTGAAGTAGAATTTTAAGTAGTTTGAGCCGTGGGAAAAAGTTATATGGGGATCGTTCGGTGCCTTCTCCCAGGGCTCAGATCTTGTATGTATGTATGTCAACAGATTTTAAAAATCAGTCACAAATTTTCAGATGCACAGGCCCGTAGAGCGATGATAGCAAAGCGGTTTAGCGTTAATCCTCTCAATTTGGTAGTTTGGGGTTCAAATCATTTGGCTCATACAGTCATGTGTCTTCTTAAGATTGCTTATATCTCGCTAAAATAGCGAAGGAAAACATCATGATGAAACTAACATTCCAAAACGTTTTCTAAGGTGTACGAAGTCTGCTAATCTGCTCTTCTCTGCTGTTGAAGATTGTGGCTTTAACCCTTCACCTACCTGTGTCCAACAATGGAACGTTAAAAGGGCTATTGGGGTTGAGGGCGATGGCTCTAAGTTTGCATCGTACAAGAACCGTGCAAATTTCTGGGAAAGAGATTACATTGTGTCATCTCATCCCTAAAACTTTTTCTATGAAAAAATCACGGCGAACCACTACCGTGTAGAAGGTAGACAAGCCACCTAACTAATCAACGAACACTAATTTAAATGAATTGATTTTTTTATTGAATTTATTTATTTAAGAGGAGAGCAGTTTAATATGTCGTGCGTGTTGCTTTTTAGTAAAAATAGCGCCCTTTGGTTGTTGCGATAAACATCCCGCTTGCCGCGTTGTATTAAGTGAAATGACACGGAGCTATGAAGTAGGGATTATGTAATTGAATAAAAATTATCAGCTTTTTATTCAAGATAAGATAAATTAATAAAAGAGACACCATAACTTAAAACTGACGTTTACAATTTCGAAAAATTAACAAGAGTAAATTCGAAACAAACAGGGAAAGTGAAAATTAAAAAAAAAAAAGTAAGTAAACGTGTTACGTTTATGTAAGTAGAATTAAGTACAGATTAGTATTAAAATCAAAACTAAGAGAAATTTGATTGCAAAAGGAAAAACAGATAATATACACACTCCTCTGTGCATCCTAAAATAAATGTTCTGGCAATTTCGAGGTGACCGAATTGTCTTCGCATAAGTCATGAGCACGATTCACATAACACAGTCATGTTAAGGTTTCTTTGGCGGAAAACTGTACTCTAAACTTTTCAGAATTTGATTAAATCGTATGTTTAAATTAAGCAAAACGGTGTTTGATTAGTGTATAGAACATAAAAGATCATCATCATCATCATCACCATCAATCCTTTTATCGTTCTACTGTCGGGCACGAGTCCCTTTATGAGATACTTTACGATATACGTTTAAAAGTACAAAACATTGTCCGAGGATTCGTTTGTTGGATATAATAATAAGCCATATTTCTGGCACTAAAGAACTTTTATTGGCTTCGGTTTGCTTTTGGTCAGCACGTTTGGTTGAAGAAAACGTTAATATCCATAGCGTTCCAACTTGTTCCTTCCAGTAAGCTACGTAACATCAAGCCTGTAATCCCTGAAGAGGTAGGCAGAGGAATGTAGTACACTTCCATGTTTCACCAGTTACGTTTAGGTCCCATTATGGAATAGGTGGTGAGTTTATTGCCATACACCCGGCACAAACCCAGATTCCGAGCCACTACTAGAAATTATGCTGACTGCCTGCCTCGTTGGTCGTGTTGGTTGCAAGCGCGACTGCCGATCGACAGGTCCTGGGTTCAAATCCCGGGTCGAGTACTATTG
>DWEH01000726.1:0-10799 GCA_018245815.1 Apyrrothrix aesculapus | reverse complement strand
GGCTAAGTGCGAGTTGGCAGACTTCACACGCCTTAGAAAACATTTTTTTTATGAAATCTACGGTGTGCAGGTTTCCGCACGATGTTTTCCTTCACCGTTATAGCAAGTGGTATTTAATCTTAAAACGCACATTTTATAAAGAGGTGCACGCCTGGATTTGAACCCGGTCTCCCAGAGTGAGAGACTAAATTTCAAACCACTAGGCTATCACTGCTTACAGTTCGTATCGGACGCACGAAATAAAATCGCTACGTTCTGGCAATTAGAAGACCAATATAAGAATGGCCCTACGCCCCACGTCTGGGCGTTTTTTGTAGAACTCAAATTTAATTGTATAGTTCTAGCAAACACTGTCCAAAATACATCCTGTATAATGCCATAACTAGTTAGTATTGAATTGTGTGTACTCATAAATCGTACTGAAATGCTCGATGTAGAAACAAACTATGGATAGTTGGAAGAAAAAGAAGTATCGTAACAATCTCGTCTGTCTGAATAATCTCTAAGGACCAACTTTCTTAGTTTGAGTAGCATGAACATTTGTGTATGTGTGGGTGTGTTATTACAATTGCACACATTCATCGTTATACCAATGACTCCGTATATCGTTTTCACTATTGCATATCAATAATTCATGTTACATACATATAAACGTAACATCCCGCCTGTATCTAATCCCCGGTAGGCAGAGGAGTGTAGTACACTCCCACATTTCTCCAGTTACGTTTACGTCCCAATATGGAAAGGGTGGTGAGCCTATTGTCATACACCGGGCACTAATCCAAACTCCGACTACTAGAAAATCTAAGTTGGCATTCGCGCTCGGAACCACTCAACCAAAGAGGCACTTAATAATATATAATATAAATGATCAATTGTCAATAGACTCACCACCTATTCCATATTGGGACGTAAACGTAACTGGTGAAACGTGGGAGTTTACTACAGTCCTCTGCCTAGCTCTTCGGGGACTACAGGCGCGATGTTACGTATAAATGATTGTAATTGTCACATGTTTTTGTGTACTGTGCCCCAAAAGCAGTGTTGTCGCCTTTAATTTAACTACTTTAAATAATGGTATAGACACTATATACTGTTTCATTATTGCCAATTAATTATACCAATTAACATGTGAGTATATTTTTATAAATGCCCTGGCCGCCCACGGGCAGCAGCGCAGGCGGCGCGAGAAGCTGTGCTCTGGGATGCCCAACCCTCAAGCCCAGCGTGGGGATTATGGGCATAACCCTTCAAGGGACGCCTATGTCCAGGAGTGGACTGTAATAGGCTGATGATGATGATGATATTTTTATATGAGAAACACTAAGTTAAGTTTTACACATCTTACTGCGCTATTCTGTACTGTAACGAGTTTTGGTACCAACAATAAATTAAGTCGTAGTTAACAAATATCTTATTTCTTATTATTTATTTAATTGATTATTTAATATTTTATTTACTACATTAATAACATTTGATAAGTTAGGTTAAAAAAGCTTAGTCAATATATTTTTTTAAATAAGTATAGTTTATTCAATAAAATCATAATAAAAAATTAAGTAGGTTCTTGCAATAAATAAATTAAAGCATGATTTTCACACTGTATCCTCAGATGCACCATTCCTGTTGCGTTTCCTGCGCACGAAGAAGTACTCCATCCCGCAGGCTTGCTCGATGCTGGAGAGGTACCTCACGATCAGGCAGATGTACCCCCACTGGTTCCAGAAGCTGGATCCACTGGATCCGAAGATCGCTGCCGTGATCGACGCTGGGTATTTAGTGCCCTTGCCGAAGAGGGATTCCGAGGGCAGAAGAGTCGTGTTGTCTTGCATGGGTAAGAAAGTCTGTCTATCTTTGAGTTGAGATATTACTTTGGCCAATTTATTCGCTCAAAGTTTATCTTAACGTATATGCGTATAAAATGTTTTATACATTAGAATTAAACTTTAAGTTAGCTTTGTTTGTACACTTATAATTTTTAGAGAAACTTATTTAAATAGTGGTTATTATGGGCAGACATTAAATCAATCAGTTAAGTCAAGCTTAACTTAAATCTCAGTCAAAGACACAGCTTCAAATTTGGTCGCAACTCCAGTCCCAAGTTCTAGACGACATAAATTAATCTTTTATGTAAATTTTAAACCAAAACTCAGTCAAAGACTCAGTTTAAAATTTTGTCATAATTCCGGTCTCAAATTCAATCGCAAACTCAGTCTCAAAATTCGTCTCAAACTCAGTCGCAAACGTAGTCTCAAACTCAGTCGCAAACGTAGTCTCAAACCAGTTTTACGTTTAAAAGCTGATAATAATATGTAACAAGAACATCATTATACTGCATTATTACCATTTTCAGTTATCTGAAACGTTAGTAACATGAAAATACATACATTACATGATTAAATTATGTATCGGCCTCAATCACGTATGTTTTTTTGGGATAGCCGTTCAGTAGTAACGTGAGTTGCGTTGGGCGAGCGATTATCTGGTAATATTTAACACCTAATCACCTTCAAGTCTACATAATAATCGCTTTGTTCCTGCAGTTAACTCATCGGTGTATGACTTCGGTGATTGTTATGCGAATCAGTTGCAGTCGAAGATTACCCTAGCGTGCGTTGCATACATAAACCAATCTACATATTAATCGAATATCTGTGTGCTGTTTTTTTAACTTATTCTCTTTAATGGCATTACGTCATTTCTTTGTTTGGTCATCATCGACATTATAGTCATCATCGACATTATAGTCAACATCGTCATCATTATCCTCAACATCAACCCTTCTATCGTTCCATTATTGGACAGGAGTCTCCTCTCAGAACGAGAAGGATTAAGTTGGCAGAATTTTTTAAATGTATGCCTCTGTATTGTAACTCCTCGTCATCATTAAAGGCTTGTTGGATGGTCTATTAAATTAGTGTGTAATAATGCGTCATATATAGTTATATTTCTGATAATGGCCATTATCAACAAACATTATATACCAACCTACAGTTTTACCGGCTTACTCTCAGACTATACACCACGCTTACACACGTGCCACCGTACTGAACAATCGCGGGTTTACAGATTTGATACGCCTGGAAGAACATAAAGAGCACTCAGGCATATGATAGAAATTTCTAGATCTGCTAAGCTATCATAGCTTGCTGGGTCTGTGTATAATTCGGTCTATAATAGCAATGCTCAACACATATGTTATTTCAGCCCTATTCTTTAAGCTCTCTTTTCATTTACGTTCTGGGCCAGTTCTTGAAATGGAATATGAAAGGTGTCCGTTCTCATGTGATTTTAGTTGAATTGTATCTACAACAAAATGTAAAACAAACGAACTATTGTTTTGTCATTCGACTTGGTAGGAAAAATCGTAGTTTTTCCAACATTCTCTAAGGCAGTTCGATTTGTTCCGTTGTCAGGTCGTTTCGATCCCCACGCGTTTGACAGTTGTGTGATGGCGCGCGTGCACTCCATGATCGTGGAGCTGCTGCTGGACGAGCCGCGCTCGCAGCTGCTGGGCTACACGCACGTCAACGACGAGGCCGGCATGCAGATGCCGCACGTCAGCCTCTGGTCCCTCAGCGATGTGCGGGTCATGCTCAACTGCATACAGGTATTGTCATTATATATCTTCACATCCTTGGCCTTTTTGATACTATTTTTTTATGTAAATTAAACCTAGCCAAGAGGCAGACTGGCCACCTGATGGTGATCAGTCACGGTCGCCTATGGACATGTGCAACACCAGAGGAATTGCCAATGCCTTGCTGGCTTTGAAGGAGAGCTTTTTTCACGGCTTTCTTGAAGTACACCATGTCATGGCGCTCCAGAATTACCTCATAAGGAAGCTCTTACGTAGTTGCCAACAACCAGATAATAATTATCATCATCAGCCAGTTTCCTTCCACTGCTGGACACAGGCCTCTCAAATAGCAAGCGACTGAGCCCCATCTTCAGCTCTTCGTATCCAACCACTACTAGATAAACCATTACCACTTTGCGTATATCGTCAAAATAAGTGTCAAATCCAATTCAGCGATGTAACAGAATATACTTTCGATACTACGTTTTCAGCGCCAACTGTTGTAAGGCGCGTCTAGGGCAGTTTTTAGTTGCCGGGAACCCGGAAGTTAAATCGTTGAATGGGAATGTTGAGTTTTAATGGAATTGCAGAAATTGAATTGGAATCGTTAACGGTTCAATGGAAGGAGATTTGGCGCTTAGTCTCAACTGTGTACCAAATCAAGGGGTGTGTGGTCTTAAGTTCATAATGGCTCACCTACTCTTTGCTCGAGGGCGGTCTAAGAAATTAGTGTGTATCTACATTCTGATATAAAAACGTAAATGGTTTAGTGCTAATGAAAATATTCTGTCCATTTGTTTAGAACTCCACGCCGATGCGCCACAAACGGACTCACTTCGTGAACATCCCACAGTACGGCGTCAGATTCTTCGAGTTTGCCATTTCGCTGCTCAGCGACAAACTCAAGGATCGTGTTATGGTGATTATTACTCTTCTAATATACATCGTATATTTGTATGATTTCGTTTTAGAAACTAAATGTAAAAGATGTGTTTGAATCTTTGGGTAAAAACAGAAATATTTGGATAGTGATAAGTTGGGAGTATATAATTTAGATCCAAATTGAAATTAATCTATTCAGTTAAATTTAACGTAATACTTATTTATATACGGATTATATACGTTAAAGTATATTAGTCAATCATATACATAGTCCATTACATTATTGACTAATATACTTTGACGTATCCGTGCCCTACACCAACATCCAGTCCCATCAATGTCTAAATTGCAGATATACTATCATCATAGACAGCTAGAGTTTCCAAGTCTATATTCGTTTACAATGATTTTTTAATTCGATTATACATAAACACTGAACCTAAATGTTCGTGAACATCTAACTAAGACCCCAGAAATTTGCCTTCAGATGTATATAATCTCCAAAAGACCCATGAACTCTGCATACAACGATATCAAACCACGGGAATTAATAATAATGAGAAAGTGGTCTAGAATTATACCATTAAGCACGGGAATTCAAATTATTGGGATTTTTTTAGAATTTTAGAATTTTAATAATAATATCTTGGGACATCTCCACAGAAGGCCATCTGATCCCAAAATAAGCATCAAGAGAGCTTGTCTTATAGTAACCGGGCGGCTGATAACCTACATACATACATAGAAATATCTTCTTATATAGATATTTTTTACATGCAGACACAGAACAAATACTTGTGCTCATCACACAAATATTTATTCTGGGTGGGAATCGAACCCACGACCGACGGCGCAGCAGTTAGGTTAGCTAACCCCTGCGCCAACGGGCCAGTCAGTTTTACCTTGAAATGCTTAATTATCATCTTTTCTTGCAGTTCCATCGCACGTCCGACGATCTAATGAAGCATGTGGATCGCTCCATCTTGCCGCAGGAGTACGGAGGCACAGTCCCGCTGAGAGAAATGATCGAAGAATTAAAACTCAACCTTCTTAAGCACAGACAAGAGTTGCTCGCTCTGGACGAAATGTGTGTCGACTTGCACGCTCTAGAAAAGAACGATTTGACACAAGACATACATTCCACGGCCGGATCTTTCAGAAAATTGGAATTGGACTAGGATTACATTAAAAAATTACATTGCCAGATGTAATTTAGTCTATGGAAAATCATTCATTCATTCATCGGTCATCGTTCATGCTTTGGAAATATAATAAATTTTTCACGTAAGTGAATACTACGTTTTTCGCGTCGGATATTAATAATGATGAAATGTGAATTTACAATCTGTTGTTAGCAACACTTGACGCGACAACTTTGTGATTTTTTTTATTGTAATTTATAATATTGATAGATGTATACATTGTAGGTACTCGGTAAAATCGAAATAATGTCAATTAATGTAAGCTGGCCTTAAATAATGTAAGTAATAATTCATTTCAGCTGAATTGATTGAGAAATACAATTTATTTTATATTAAAATCTCGTAACGGAATTCCTGGTTTTACGCCAATAGTATACATACTATCAGAATTTGTGTAATATTTTTATACCATTTTTAACACGCGAGTGTTGCCAAGTGCTTATACGGCTTGTGGTAAATCGGCAAACTAGACCTAGCTTGAAACATTTTTGGCTAGAGTAAAAATAATTAACTATTTGCGGCCTGTCTCTATATTTCTCTGATATGGATTACAGCCTTTATTAGTATTAGGATTTACATAACATTTGGTTAAAGTAGTTTGTTTCGAAATTCAACATTTTATATTCATTCAATTTTTTTTTGATTATCATAACTTTTAAGTGTTACATATATTTTCATTTTTACATAGATCTCAGGCTTGATGTTAGATATTAAGAACATGTTATAGGTTACATTCAGATAATCGTGCATATGTATTGTAAAGAGGGCTTCTATTACTACAAATACGAACTTATATTACATACAATACCATGAAAATATAATTTTCCACGATTCACTCAAAACTGCACAGACTCGAGTTTTAGCTTGCAGATTTGTTAGAAATATTTGAAATCACTCATAATTCAAATATGGCTAAACTCATATTCAGATATGGTTAACTCCTAAAGCCTCATTACCGTTGCACAGTAAAGTTATGACAGCAATTAGGGACAACAAAAACAATAGACAACATTTCGTAAAAAGCACAGAACATAAAACCATAGATTAAAATTGATTCATGGTAATATTTCTATAAATGATCCCAAATATGAGGATACGACTAAAACAGACTGGAACTTATAGCATTTGCATATTAAAGTAAAGTAATTATTTTTAATAATTTGACACCATTAATGACGTTTAATAAATATCTGATATCTGTACGACTCAGTAGCGACATCTGGTAAGCAAAAGTATTGTAGCCTTCTTTACACAGTCTTTTTTTCACGTTTAATTAACTAAGAATGAAATAAATTTTTATTGGCTACGTTCACCTTGTCCACGATAGAGTAACGTGATTTTTAATAACACAATTTTTTTAATTATACAGCACATTATCATGATCATTATTAAAGAAGGCTTACACGGAAAGGCAGTACCGTTTTGTACTATGTACTCATGTTTGTATAACTGCCTTCGACGAAAGAACTTAAGAACTCTACATAAAATTATTCTATCGTGAATTAGGAGATTGATTGACGATACAAAGTGCAAAAGCGTTGTTGTCGGCGGTTATAGTTCTCCTCGTACTCACGCTCTTGGAATATGTTTCTTTGCAAAGATGGGAACTATGAATTAAGAGTTAGTGGAAATCCTTAAAGGGTAACTCTCCTATTGAGGTCGAGAATAATGTATCTAAAATTGTTAAAACGTCAGTATGTTGTGAAATCTAAGCTATAAAATATATAAATAACTATTACCCTGAAACTAATTAAAGTATTCGTTCATAACAATATAAATAAACCGGAAAGTGATTACTAATGCTTATCTGAAATATTTATATTTTCCACAATCTTTGATCCCTTGTTTCCTTTATATGGGTTTTTAAAAGATTCATACGTAGTCAGCATCCAGTCCCATGTTGCACGTAATCTCAATATGAAAATAAATGAATTATAAATTGCTTTTGCATTTGTAAGTCGTTCAAGTATTAAGTACTTTATATAAATACGTGAAATTACAATAATTGCCAATAACCGCCGCAAGAGGCGCGAGTGTGCATTTTGTGTCGCTGTCAAAATATTTTTAACTTTTTAATATTTAGGTGGCAGCCGTTGGTGGAGTCACGTTACCATTCTGTACTGGTTGCATGCGTCATTGTAGACCGATGCTATGATATTATATTTATAATTCTAAATAAGTGATTTATAACATGACAAACTGACTGCTGCGTAGCAAGTAAATATTTTAAGTGCAACGCTGTATGTTTTCATAATTGCTGTTGACATTTTCTTGTCGTTTAGTTCTCATTAGTTGTTGGCTAGGAACAAAGTAATATCATTTGTATCATTTAAGGCTTAAACAATAAAAAGTCGCAAAATTATGTCGTCATTTAATTTTTTTTCAAACGTATCCTTACAAAATGTGGGAGACCTACGAGCTAACGAACATGAGGTGGTATAATTTAGGGCTCTTTCAGATATGCGTATTTTCGATACGCATAAGCTCGTTTTCATACGCGCATATACGCATGTCTTGTGCCCCGCGCGTATCCGAGCATAGGCGCGCTGCTACGCTCGGATACGCGCACCACACCGAGGCAGACACTGATCCAAAAGAACGCGCCGTATACTTTCAGAACTAGTAAAGTACTTTAGAGGTTCTGAGGCCTTAATTGGCCTACCGTTTTTAACCGTTTTCATTCTAAGAGGAGAGCCGTTTTCGACATTGGAACGATAGAAGGGTTGATAATCATAATGATGTTGATACTAAATTGTAAACTAAAGATTCTACTATTCGCGACCAATTTTACAGAGTATAACAGCCAGAGAATGCTATTAGAAATTAAGTACGCCCTTGCATCCCTTAGCTTAAACTGTTACTCAAGAACAAATAAATAAACAGGTGGCATTTAGTAGGAGTGACATGTAGGTCTTTCACAGAGTCCTATTAGCGCAGAGGAAGGCCACCGTGGGGGTTTTAGTGCGGTAAAAGTCCCATATATCCCGGTATCGCTTCCAAGATACTGGGCACCTTTGGAAGGTTTCCGCGCCGAAAAAAAGTTGTGAAATGTCTACTGTTCTCCGTCTACCGCCTATTTCAACTGGCAAGCATGTGCAGTTAAAACAATTTGTGTTTGAAAGATGGACGCTGATTCACGTATATACCAAGAGAAACCATCTCGGTGTTAAGGAGTAGCAGAGCGTTTGTGACCAAGTTAACTATGTTTACAGTAACATACTAAATGGATTAATGTATGCTAACAATCGTATTATTTTAGTTCTATTATATCTCTTTTATGTATGAAGAGAATGATGAATATAGAAGAAGCGCGGCTTGTCTGTAAGGATAGAGATATTTGGTACTCGGTGCTCTCTGCCTACCCCGTGAGGGACATGGCGTAAAGATATGTATGTATGTATTATATCTCTTTTAATCCTATAACATAAACACTAACTAACAGATCGATTGTATTTCAACGAATGACATCTAGAGATAATTGATTTACATTGGTATTTACTGATAAATAAAGTTGCGTTATGATAAACTTTTAGCCCTGTTAATTGTTTGCAGGATTCGAATTTGTTATAAATCGTTTTAAGAAAATATTCAATACAATTTGGTACATTTTCTGATGTTTTAATCATAATACTTCATTAAACATAACAAGGCAACATAAATATTATTCCTTGAATTCAACATTTGTTAGAACGGGATTTGATGCGATTGCAGATGTCACTAACTTGAGTTATAATTTAAAACATTCAATTATGTACTTAAAAAAATATGTACGTATTTCGACGTCTCACGTACATAACGTACTATAACAATATCGCAAGATTTATTCTGTGATTATAGATGTCATGTTAATCTCGTAGTTTTGTTTATTCCTGCTCCCAAACTCGCGTCGTCGAACCCAAGGCGCGATATAAAACTTATAGTCAAGCTATAGTAACATATTAAAAAAAATCACTTCATAATTGATGCTATTCAATATAATACAAATAACAACAATCAAAATTAGTAATCTGTTATATGGGGTTCCATACGCCACATCGAATTACACAATATCGAAGCCTACAAGATCGAACACGTTACATCGATCTCTTATCACATTGAACGTTATGGTATCGATGTTTCATGACATCGAAAGCTTAATAACTTATTATTATTGAATGAGTATAATCGAATATCGATATGAACAGACGATATTGTTAGTTGCGTAACAAACATTACAGTTAACTATAGTACAGAATATAGTCTGGAGAAATTTGACATTTTTGAAACTATGAATTAATAAACACAATTATATAATAAATTTATAACATCTAAATTCACTTACATTCCTGGTATGTATTTACAAATTCTATGGCTTGAAGTTTATCTATGATATTTGTAAGTTACGAGCACGATTTTCTTACTTTATTGATGAATCGAAACATTATCAAAAGTTCATTCTGCGTCTTTTAGGATAATATATAAAAAAAATTGAGTATCTTTGAATTCTGATTTCTGAACGACAACCACAGATTATAGAGCAACCTTGAATTGCGATGCGAATGCTGCCAACTTCGCTGTAGTTTTTCCCGCAGTTTGGCGTCCACCGATTGATAAAAAAATTCTTAAACGGATTTTCTGTGTATTTAGATCAATAGGACAATAATTACTCGTATGTTTTGTTTTCCAGTGGTGCCTTTGTGAACTCATTATGTTAATTTTGTGATTGTTTTGTTTGAACAAGACTACTGTGGTGATTTTGTAAACATCGGGATCACAGGGCCCACGTCTATGACTTCTTGTACGTATTTTAGCCATTATACATGTTTCTTTATTATTTGGATGTAATTGAATATCGAAAATATTGTGTTTTGATTATATACGTGCGCATATTGCGAGGTTTAACCTTGAAAATTGGGTGTGTTTGTGGGAATTGTCAGGGTGTTGTAAGTTGTGGTGTTGTGATGTCGCATAGTAGACCACGACGGCACATTGGTTGTTCAAAACAAACCAGTGTCAAGTTTACATGCCCGTTTGGTGTTATTCGTATTTTTAATTGTTTGTAGTAACGTGGTTTGTGTCATGTTTTTGTATTCATTCCAATGTTTGCATTTTAACATCCCTGGTTATGAAGTCTTGTTATCTGATGCGCATCTCCA
>DWEH01000725.1:0-10801 GCA_018245815.1 Apyrrothrix aesculapus | reverse complement strand
CAATACATATTTCAATCATGTCTTTCTGACACGCGGTTGAAGTACTTGATTTTTGTATTTTAATTGAATTTTTATTCCTTGTGTATTTTATCATAATAAAATCTATAATAATTTTTGTATTCATTGTATTATATTAATAAAAACCTAAGTAAAGTTCAGCTAAAAGGTAACACGACATTTATAGACTGTTAGGCGGTACGAAGTTCGCCGGGTCAGCTAGTGTATTATAATTTGCCTAATAATGATAAGCTTTATGCTCATATTAATTGCTAATGTTGTATGATTCTTTTAATTGTAATAAATCCATTAAAAACATGTATATAAAGTACAATGCTCTTCATATTTTTATTTTATTTTGAAGATACCGTCATCTAACACGTTTATTCATTCGTTCGTCCGCTCATTCACTCCTCTTCCTCGGCTTTCTCGCTCATTCACTCACACCCTCACTCATTCACTCATTACTTTTACCAAACCCAAATATATGTAGAAAAAGTCATACGAAAGAAAATTATCCTCTTATAAATACCACTCCTAATTGGCATGCATATACGGCGTCGGCCACAAATCCGCATTTTTCCTGGTTGACGCGGCGGTATGTAAATGTGCTCATCAATATTCATTGTCGGCGGCGTATCAATAATCGAGTCTTGCCTCGCAAGGGAGCCTGCCATTGTGTTATTCCACTCTTTTATTTCAGTTCAGGTCGGTTTTTATATATTATTTTTGTTCAGTTTCATAACCGCTGTAAAGGAGATAGCTGACGATGTAGTTTTACGAGAAAAAATGTATGCAACAACAAAATTCAAAAGTTAAAGAGAAAATGTAGCGTTTATAATAGTCGTTCCCAAAAATAGTAATTAGCATTCTTTTGTTCTTGAATTTAACAATATTAATATTTTATGCACATATTAATAAAAACGGCAGTATAATTTCCTTATCTTCATGCGAACAGTCATCATAAAATATCTACAGAATGGTTAAATCTGACTTTAGATCAACATACTTATGATATTACGTTGAATACATAGCATGGAGAGGCGTAGGTAAGCGCTGCACACTGCTACATGAAGCGAATTATGAAACAAATAACACCATAATGTATTGAATTAGATATATTTATTACTTTTTAACAACAAAGCTAACAGCGCTAAATTTAAACCATAGGTGGGAAGTAATTGCCTTTTGAAATTATCGCGTCGAACTCCATTTCAAAAGGTCTGAAATAAACCGCTTATCCCTCCTCCGCGTTTCAATCCTGCGAAGTATCCATAAAATTATTCATCTCATAAATTGCTTCTCGGGTTGATTACATAAATTGATTTTTATGAAAAAATTACATAATATGGATTGAAACGAATTTACATGTTCGTAGAGGGGAAGCGCGAGAAAAAAATTATTTTAAGGCATCTGTTCTACTGACTTCGTGCTGAGAGTAGATTCAAAAATTATTGTCAATTAGTACCAACGATGAAGAACGCATTTATATATATTTTTTAATTATGCTAACAATTCAACATAATCGTAACATCACGCCTGTAATCCCCGAAGAGGTAGGCAGAGGAGTGTAGTACACTCCCACATTTCACCAGTTACATTTACGTCCCAATATGGAATAGGTGGTGAGGTGAGTCTATTGCCATAAACCGGGCACAAATCCAGACTGCGAGTCACTACTAGAAATTCTAACTTTAGAAAAATCTGATAGTACTCGACCCGTGATTTGAACCCAGAACCTTTGCTGTGTTATGCTAACAATTAACCGTGATCAACCATGTATATTACCAATTCTATTTGAAGACACGGGTCTTCTCTTAGAATGAGGCTTAGGGTCTACCACATTGGTGCAGTGCAAGTAACCAGTTTTCACACTACGGGAACTGTAAAGCGTGCAGATTTCTTCACGTTATTTTCTGTCGCCGTTATAAATATTGATAACTAATATTAAATAAGACAACTCCTTGAAGTAACAGGTTAGCAATCGAAGTTGATTTTAAAGATAAGGTCAGTCCACAAATTATAATTCAATCACAGAAAAATATTCGCACAGATTTTAAAATGTTAGTAAGAATTCGAAAAAAGGTATTTACTAGTCATCATGATTTAAAATTAGGAATTTGAAAGAATGTTTTTAATAGCGCAATGAATCGGGTCTTACTTTTTAAAAATCAAGACTAGACTAATAATAGGTATCCTCCCTATTTTTTTTTTCTTCATTACATAGTAGGCCAAATTTGGTCGCGATCCCACCTTATGAGAAGCGTGGATTGGCCTTAGTATGAACCGGAGATGGTTAGAAAATGCTCTTTTACACTTATCTTGAAGAGCCATTAGTTATATTTGCCAAGGACAATAACAAGGGAAATAACGCCTTTAATTTTTTTGTCATCAGAATAAGTAACGTGAAACCGAATTGTTTCGTTCTTGTTATGAGAATAATAGGTCTAAATAGGTCTGATACGCTGATATGTCTGTGAATTTGGTGTAGGGACAAAGTTGCGAGAATCGATTTGGGTACCTTCTGTACGTACGAATACAACTTAAACAATACCATACGAGCTACATGGAAACGACGACTAAAGATTTGTAGTGTAGTATTAATAATCTTGGCAACCTTAATATATCGGCTAGCACGTTTCTCCGCAGAGTCGGAGGCATCTAGGCATTACTAGGAATATCCACATCATAAGTGACAACAATACTTTGTACAAGAACGGCTGTATATTTTATATAAAATTAATGACTACTTATGCGGAAAGTACTGCTCTAATCGTTTTGTATTAATATTTATTCGATAACGTTCCGGAAGTTAAGAATTTGTGAGATATTCATGCCCAACATTTTAAGATGGGCCCTATTTTAAACTGAGAAATACACTCTGAAAAATAGTGGCCAGATTGAACGGAATTTGCTTGGCAGTGCAAAGAGATACCCGTATGTTTGAGCAGTCGAAATTTATTTTACTTCACGCCATTTTGAAAAGCCTTTAAAGGTTTTATTCCCAAGCCCTGCTCCTGGTTTGACAGGATAATATCGTACCAGTTCGCGCAGTGGAAAAATGTATTTCTGTAAACGTGCTCTACAACGCAAATCAGCCTATTCAGTGGTCTTGGAATTAAGCAAGTTTTCAATGTGGAGCAAAAATATGCAGAGCGAAACAATCCCTGCTGAATATCTACATTAAAATTTAATCGGTTCGAAAAGCAAGCATTTATGACTACTCGTACGCATCTGTTCCGCGGGAAGTACATACAAAATCTAACTGTACAGTCTCGGAGGCAACTGGTGTGGCGGCACCATGCTAAGAAGGCCATCGTGGTGAACCTATGAAAGGCTTCATAAATAAATAGAAATACGTTAAATGGAAGATGTATATCTACGGTAAAACGGAAAACATACGGTGAGAATACCAGCCCACTCAGGATATCACAACAAATGGTTATTCCAATCACTCACTCAATCAATCACCAAACAGGTTTTTTTTTTCTGCGGCTTTTTTCTCCCGGTCTACTATAGCCTGAGGGGCGCACAAAGCCGAAGTATACGTATAAGTATAATTACTAAAACATGACCTTCATTGAGTGTATGTATATACCTTATAATGAATAAAAGAATTTGAATTTGACTCCATTCCCTTGCATTCAGATATACTAATTTCAGATAGGAGTCATATGACGACATGGCTACTCTTCTTAGGATTTGGTTTTCACGAGTTTGGGAAAATATCGCCACTAAAAGGGACCTCTCTAGAGCCGTGTAAACTGGAGATTCGTTAGGACTAACCAATAGTGCGAGCAAATAGCTGTCAAAGTTCGACTCAGTGGACTTGGCTTGGAACCAAAACGTTTTACTGCGAAAATGGTAAGAAGCCAACTTGATCTCTATTCTTCCAACGTGAGCGAAGTGAGTTATATGAAGCGCGTTGTTACAGGATTTGGTAACTTTGATCTTCTGCGCCAGAGTTTTTTTTTTATGTATTTAACTCAAGATTTTTCATAATATTTACCAAAATGATCAATATTACACAAACAGAAAGTTTTTTTTTTAATGACAGGAAATAAACTTGACGGTTAACTAAATTAAAAATATGCATACCAATATACAAATAAAAATATTACTAATATTATCAATACAATATTTAAAAAGCGGAAATAAGATACAAAAAAGAGAAAATGAATGGAGTAAGTATCAAATGACCTGAAATGAAATAACCTGATTCCATTTACCAATAAATAATAACAATAATATTATTTTTTGTACACCAATAAAAATAAAACACGACGAAAAAAAGACTGCCTCGATGGTCGTTTTGTTTGCAAGCGCGACTGCCGATCGAGAGGTCCTGGGTTCAAATCCCAGGTCAAGTACTATTGGATTTTTCTAAAAATTAGAATTTCTAGTAGTGGCTCGGAGTTTGGATTTACGCCCGGTGTATGGCAATAGACTCACCACCTGTTCCATATTGGGACGTAAACGTACCTGGTGAAACGTGGGAGTGTACTACACTCCTCTGCCTACGTCTTCGGGGATTAGAATACATACTAATAATAATACATACATACAGACAGGTAGTTAATAACGGGGAATAATAGGAACGAGAAGAGTAGAGAAGGAGAAAATGAGAGGGCTAAGAAGGCTAAGGCTAAGGGATAAGAAAATACTTTTTAACTAAACTAAATCTTAAGAATTGTTTTTGTGGTTTGTACGTTATTTTATAGCACTGTATTTTATATCAATAATAAATCCAGACGTGACAAAGCTAGGCGCACTCGACTCGACGATTGCGCCTCATCCTCGGGTCGAGTTATAAAGTTATATATAATATAAGATCTCCAAAAGAGTACTCGAGTCAAAACCCAGACAGTACAGTTCGCTGAGGTACCTTCATGTTGCTTTAATAGGGAAGCTAGCTCAGAGTTGCTAGAATATTAAAAATAATTGCTGAAACCTCGGGTAAACAAGAAGAAGATTTGAAAGAACACGTACTTTAACTTTTTCTGGTTTATCTTTCGTCATGCTATTTATTATATTGTTCAATGTTGACAGCCTCGTTGGTCGAGTAATTGCAAGCGCGACTACCGATGGTGAGGTCTTGGGTTCAAATCCCAGGTCGCGTACTATTGGAAATTTAAATTAGAAATTCTATTTTAGAAAAATCGAACTTAGGACTTCCGATTAAAATTTTTAAAAGTAGGTCGGAGTGTGGAATTGTGCCCGGTGTATGGCAAAAGGCTCGCCACCTACTCCATGATAGGACGTAAATGAAGCTGGTGAAACGTGGGAGTATACTATACTCCTCTGCCTACCTTTTCGGGGATTACAGGCGTGACATTACGTTATTTAAAAACTCCAAGTAAAATTTAACCTTCTAAATTTTGTATTGCAGTATTCTTATTTTAAAGGATTTGTTTCAAAAGCACTGTAAATCACCTTCTACTTAGAGTTACATAAAAAGAAACCACAAATTTATTTTAAGCAAAATCTCGTTTCGTACCTATTTCGAATGAAAAGTATGTTGGCGTGCAAAGAAGTTGACAGCAAAGCAAATAAGAGAGTTTACATACATTGTTTTTATTATTGGGTGTAACCTACGATTACATTTTGATAAATGCACTTTTTTTATTGGCGAGGTCCAAAAAAAACATCATGCAATCCAAAAAACAAAAAAGGACCAACTCCACCACGACATTCACAACCTCCTGGTATGACAAACATTTCAAAGCGGAATTATTTAGTTGATCCGGCAAACCAGCACCTAGATGACCACGATGTAAAATTTAAGGGACTGTATACGAGGGACTCTAAAAACGCGCTAAGAAAAAGAAAAGGAAGAAGGTGGACAGCGCAAATTTTTTTTACTTCCCTTTACTGCGCACAGGTCTGTCCCACACCTGCGGGACGCTGGGAAAATACTCCATCAACCCGCCCCAGTGAAGAATGATGGAAAATTTTCGGTACGTGTAACTATGGAATATTATAGTTGTTACGGGCGCTTACATACAAATAATAATAATTTTGATTCTACATAATATTGTAATATTAAAAAATAATCGAGTCTAGAAATTCAAGTTAAAATAGTTTGTTTCCAAACCATTTAATATACATAGTTGTCGGTCTAAGCAATATGCCATACACAATTAACGATTTTGTGTTCGAATGCACACACAGATAGGTATGTATGTATAATATAAAGTATATGAGTAGGTAAATATGTACGTATATGGCAAGTTTAGGGAAAATTATCGTTGCAGTGAACTGTTTTCAGTTAATTATCTCTTTAATAAGCTAAATTATAAAAATGAAAATCCTATGAATCATCTCAAAAACATCTATAATATTAGATTATACAGTATCTACATTGACTAAAAATAAAGCAATATTTCGGCCAAGTTTCAGGTTAAGTGCCTCGCTATCTGAATCTATTCAACACAGACAGCGTAATGTCGGAGTTGAATCGAATTTGAAATGAAGTTTCATATTTCCATCCATATTCTTTCCAGTTCCATTCCGTTATTTTCAGTTTCATTATAATATATGAAAGGTGAACTATGGTAATATTTTCAAATTGGAAATGTAAAGGGGGAATATTTCATTCTACAAATGAAAATTTTGATTAGAGAACACGTCAAACTCATGTACGTATTTGGTTTTGTTCAGCGAGCGAAGGTCTAACCTAGCCAATGGTAATACGATAACATCGATTTATTTACAATACTGTATTTGACGTATAATTTACTTGCTTTATTTGTGACTAAAATGACATTCCTTTCACAGAAATTGACTTATTGACAAATTGATTTATATACGAACATTTTTTACACATCTACTTACATAATTATATACCTACCTAATAATTAACAATAAAATTGAACTGATATGAGGAAGTTAGACTATTTCAAAACATTTGAGTCAGCCAGTATGTGGCATTTTTTGGAAATTTCATCAAAATCTAGTAATAAATAATTTTATAGTTACATACATACAAACATATCCTCACGCCAGGTCTCTTACGGGGTAGGCAGAGAGCACAGTTTTCCAAGTATATCTATCCTTACAGACCTGCGGTGCTTCTTCCACAATCATCACTCTCACCATTCATGCAGGCCGATTTCCGAGACTTCAAAATTTATATTGTAACTTCGATGTTATAGTTAAATATTATTATATTGATATCAACATGTATATGACGTTTCAAACATCCATTATTCAATGGATCATATAAGCTAAATTTAATATATGCAAAAACATATCCAAAATTCTGTGGCGTTATCAGTCGACCTTAACACCCGACGGGGAAATATTGTAATGGCGTTTTTGACCATTATCATTTGTAACTTCGACGCGGTGATTTCAGTTGTAAATGGGATACGCGAGATTAAACACAAATACACGTTCTTATTATAAGATAAAACACATATTGCAAGCAAAAATTTAGGAAAAATAAACTAGTAACATGCAAATCATAGTCGCAGCCGGTTTCCCAGCGATTTAGTCTTACAGCTATCTCGTTTTTATATTATCAAATTATAAAACCTCCTTAATCATCTGTAACGGATTTTCAATGGTAAGTGACTAACGCTTTATGAATATTACACTTGTAGTAACATGGAAGAACAAATTTGAGCATCCCCACCTTTAGTTTAATTCGATATTTCTAAGGACACTTCGTTACAAAATGGTTACTGCACACGTTTACCTTAAATACAAAACAAACATTGCTTAGCGGCTCTTTTACGTTCCGAAACAGGCAAGCGACGATATTCATACAATCGAACCCTGCTTAAAGGATTTCCTTAAATTTCCATAAACTTAACTTACTTACACAACTTACGAGGGATCTTCTATTTAAGCATCGCTCGGGCAACTCGCCGGCTCGGGACGGACAATAAAAATAAATAAGTCCGCGACAGACCTTGCTTGCCTGACATCTTTACTTGGCAATTTCCGTCGCCCGACGTAACAAGCAGGGACACGTAAAATCAGAATTTAATCCAGTTTTTCTACGTGAGTTAACGTACTGATTTAGTGACTTAATCGAACTTTGCAGGGAATTTATACCAAAGTCTTGGATTAAGCTGAGCTTTTATCCAAATCGTAATAAATGCGTTAAATGAACTTATACCCAATGAAAAAAACGGTGGCTATATTCACGCCAAGACAGGGAGGTTAAAGCGGTATGATATAACAGCCATAATTTACTGCGAGTACGAATTCCCTTGTGAACGACTAACCGCTAAGATGTCTTTGTACATATAAGCATAGTTAGAATTGTGGTGTGATATCGGTCTTGTACCATAATAGTCTGGGAGGTATTGCAAGACATCTCATAAATAATACACACTCTAGCTCAGCGATATGAAATAGCAGTGGCTCATGGTTAATAATTTACATTTGGTTGCAAACTTAGCTCAAATCATGTACTACTTAGTGGGCGGTTGGGCTTAAGTATCTTATGGTGTTAGCAAAATTTGATCGCGCATCGATATCCTTTCTAAAATGGTCACTTCTAATATTATGCACTGACTGGTAGTTTTTAAGTCATCATTAAATGGTATCAACTACTTCATTCACAACTACTTTATTGAGTATCCGATCAACCACCAGGTCAAACGACGCAAATGGAGTTAGATTGGCCACACGCTTCGAAAAGATTCCGTTCTCATACCAAAGCAAGCGCTCGATTAGAATCCTCAGGGGAGAAGAAAGCGTGGCTGTCCACGTCAGACCTGGCGTTGCGCCGTGTTGGCAGAAGCGACGAGCATTGGGTTGACACGGAGTGACGTGAAGCGTAAAGCTCAAGACCGTTAGCGATGGAGGACTACTGCGGATCCCTCTGCCTCACCTTGGGGACATTGTATATTAAGTCAAGTAAGTCACTTCATCACAGAAAGTGAGTATATTGTAGTTATATACTAGAGATAACTTACATAGTAATCTACAAGGCATTGTTAGGTAGCTCATTAATAATCTAAGAGCAACGAGCCAATGGGAACTAATGGATCCAACCATACATTAAGATTATCGAGATGTGGAAGTGGATATACTGATTCATGTATCTAAGACATACTGTTTGATATAGGTCGGTACATACATACTAAATATTCAATCATCAGTACTTCGGTGATCTCCATAATATTTACAATAATAAAAAAGCATAGAATCAGGCATAAGGAAAAACCCAAAAACTTTAAGCGTGTTAGTGCGGATAGGATTGCGAACATTGGACTATTTATTCCTGAAACAATTCTATAAAATGTAATTTTTTTTAGTCTTCAATAAAGCCACATTGACCATTATCACTGCATTGCGGCATAATGGCCTAAAGCGATTTGATTCAGTGTACCTTAAAGGGACAATGAATTCCAATAAATAGTAATAGTAGAAATAACTGATTATAAGATGAAAAATCAAAGGTCTTTGTTTTAACGTACGTATAGATTGCAAACGTTCTGTAAAGTTTATCAAAACCAAGTGCAGTCGAATCTTAAACTGATCAGACCTTGAAGCAAAGTTTCTGGTGAGTATGCTCGCTTCGAAGGGCACGTTAAATAGATGGTCCTGGTTGCTACCATTTAAGTAGTGACACGTCATAATTGTTAAACGTCATAAAAGTGATTAAAAATACAAACAAATGGCTCGATCAATTACCCGTATCTTTTCCAAGTGCTAGGCAGCCTGATGGAGTATGCTAAGTCCTCTAGCAATAGCAGGACATGCCCGTGTCCATCAGTAGAACGTAAACAGGGTTATGGCCAAATAAAGGTGCGCTTTACAATATACACCCCATAATGTAGGTATATAATATTTAAGTAGGTACCTATATTAAAATTTATGATAAACGTATGTAATGTTAAATTCCTTCATGCTACTGTAAATACCAAGGAAAAAATAGATAATGATTTCAAAATACCCGACTATTTTGTAAAATACATTGCCGCAAAGATTACAGTAAATTTGGCGCCACATTTCGATTTTCATGCCTCTTTGTAACCCTTACACTTAAATTACAAGTAGTAGAGACGAAAAGATTAGAAACCACCGAGAGAAAACGTTATCAAAATCCGATAACATCAAATAGCTATTTACGTTTTATAATTACCCAGCACAAGTTACTATATATAGCGTATATAAGAGACCTATGAGACCTTATCTTGTTGGGATATAATCCAGTATTTGAACACCTTATCAACCAAATAAATATCTTCTAAAAATATTAACAGCAGAGCCTAGTACTGCACATTTAAATTATTCTGGTAATTAGACTGGTAAAAATATTTTTTATGATGTGTATTGCTTGTTATTTACACGCCTACGGTATGACAAGTAGGCTTTGCATGTCACATAAAGTACGATTTTATCAGGTTTATTCCGCAACAACTGTATTTGGTGGGCGGGTACAGGTGTGAAGGGGATTTAAAGTTCATTGCACAGGCAGAGGGCGGGACCCGCGCTCATATATCTTAGAAACTGTTCCGATAAACGGCGCACAACAATGTGCTCCGACAGAAACCGTAATCTAATCTCCGTGGAACTTTCCAAGCAGGTGCTTTCAGGGCTAGTCATTTGTTACCTAATAATTTCGAAAACAGATATTTCAAACGAAATAGGTTTATTTTACATACGATAAAATTTTGCAGATTTTCTGACTAATAATATCATTTGAACAATTCTGTTTTTGTACAATTACACATTTCATTTATTTAGCTACAATGAAATATATACAGTAAAATATTAATACCTAAACGTAACATCACGTCTGTAATCCCCGAAGAGGTAGGGAGAGGAGTGTAGTACACTCCCA
>DWEH01000724.1:0-10801 GCA_018245815.1 Apyrrothrix aesculapus | reverse complement strand
CCTCGGCACCTGCCTCCATTAACATTCGCATAGTATATATGCTTCGTCATTATTTCATCAGCCATTATCTCCACGTGTCCGAATCATCAGAGAATGCCCTTTCTCATTTTACACCAAGGGCTCCTTCATACAAAGCACCTTCTTTATATCAGAATTACGAGCGCGGTCGGCGAGTGTCAAGCCGCATATACGACGCAGCGAGTTCATCTCGACCGCATTTATCCTACTTTCATCCTCTTTCTTACATACCCAGTTCTCGCTCCTGTACAGTAGTGTTGGAGTAAGCATGAAGTTGTGTATTCCCAATCGAGCTCGTTGGCTCAGACTTTGACAACAACAACAGTAGCTTACCCAACACTCCAATCACACTATTTCCTGCACTCACTTTTCTCTCTATGTCAGCGGTGTATCTGCCATCCCTACTAAAAGCACACCCAAGATATACAATTTCATCTACTTGTTCTAGGCATACATCATCAAACATGACTCTTGTAGTAGTTCTCGACTCATCTCTTTCAAATACTAAAACTTTTATCTCAGTATTTAAAACTTATTATAAAAGTAACCTTTTAGTATAATTATTTGTTTATTTACGTACACAGCTAAGTGAATTTCCAGATTAAGTAAGACGAGGCACGTATTTCCAAGTACTTTAAAGTCGAAAAGAGAAAAGTTATCATAGAGTGCGTGTGTATTATCTTATTAAGAGCCTCTTGGAACATAAGAATGGTCTTAGTAGTTATTAAAACGTTTGTTATGTTGTTGTAAATAAGATACTTATATTTAATAACCTAAGTTTAACTTATTGCCTTGTTAGTCTAGTGGTTGCAATCGCGACTACCGAGCTAGACGTCCTGGTTTCCATCTCGGGTCAGGTAGAATATTATAACTTGAAATTCCCAATAGTAGCTTGAAATCTGGATTTGAGGCATCCTGGATCCGGTGTATGGCAATAGGCACAGCCCCTATTCTGTGGGACGTGTAACATAACTGATGAAAAGTGGGAGTTCTAAACCGTTCGGAGAAATATCGGCGTGATGTTGTGTGTGACATTAAAAACACTTCAGTAAACTTCAGAGAGAATTTAACTGGTTTTATTCATATATTTCCCAGCCGAGTATTTATTGTGTAGCCAGATGCAAATATACATAATTAATATCTGTTTAAAACGTAGCTGAAATAGTTTGTGTTGATGATACGCGTTTTTCACTGGATATCACAATGTGAGCAAAGCTGCTTACCAGCAGAAATAGATGGTGATACCGTAGTCGGACACTGAACAAATGATACTCTTGCCTGTAGTCCGTAATATACGTAGAAGGCAATTGGTGTGATATTTATTTGTCACTTGGGAAACCTCGTATTAATTTTGCTCATAATAACGTAATATTCAAAGTACCTTTAAATATAACAGCGATTGAAGCGCATGCCGACTATGTACCGGTTACATTATTATATATCATACATTATGTTAAAATGTCAAAAATAGGGGAAAATAAGTTATTTTACCACTCGAAAGCTACTGTGTTATTATCGAAGTTAAAATCTCATTATTACTTATCGTTTATTCATTTATTTATCATATTACTTTATTCATATTTATTCATAACATTTTATTCATATTACTCATCGTTCCACTATTGGACATGGGTCTTATCTAAAAATCAAAATGATTAGGGGACGTCACCAACGGCGACTTTTTGCAGCGACTCAGTTGCGAAACGTAACACGTAACATCACGCCTGTCATCCCCGAAGAGGTAGACAGAGGAGTGTAGTACACTCTCACGTTTCATCACTTACGTTTACGTCCCAATATGGAATAGGTGGTGAGCCTATTGCCGTACACCGGGCACTAAACCAGACTCCAAGCCACTACTAGAAATTCTAATTTTTAGAAAAAACCAATAGTACTCGACCCGGGATTAGAACCCAGGACCTCTCGATCGGCAGTCGCGCTTGCAACCAACACGACCAACGAGGCAGTCAATTAAGTATACTGTATATTAGCCATTGAACTAAGTATACTGAATATTAATAACATTGTCCATTAATCAGCATAAAGTTGAAACGTAATGTTTGTTAAATAAATCCACCACGTCACAATCGTGGCATTGTATACAATTCTATAGCGTCAGAGATGTTTTATTAATTGCTGTTGCAGCAATACCGTAATCGCGCCGATATTGTTTACAAGTTATTATACCCGCTCGCAACCCCGCGAAATCCGCTCAGAGGATTAAACTGCATCCGCTTGTTAGTAACCCGTTGACATTGCTCATTGTACGGTAGGCTGGTAACCGATAAGTCCATTTAATCTAATATAACTACTAATTACGCTACTTGCGGAGTGGAGATATACGCAAAGTGGCTGGCAGTGGTTGGATGCGAAGAGCTGAAGATCAAGCACAGTGGCGTGCTGTTTGAGAGGCCTATTAACAGCAGTGGATAGAAACGGCCTGATGATGATGACAACGCTGCTTGTGTGCTCTCTTAATCTGTGAACATAGAGTTACCTGAAGACAAGAAGTATTGAGTCAAGTATCACATATTTCCGGGGATCTGTCTTGTTAGTACTTAGGACATTCGTCACGATACCTGTCCCCCCTATTCCATAATGTACCCTATGTGAACATCCAGCGTCCACTTAGCCCGCTTAGTAGACTACGACGCCAAATCTTCTCATTATTAAGGACACCTGTGTCCAAGAGAGCAACGATAAAAGGGTCATGATACCATTTGATGAGAGTTAAGTGTAAGACACGTGACATAACGCATCTGCGGCTTATCTAATCTTAACTACAGTCATTCTTGACGAGGGTAGAGATGTTATGTAAAATTAAAGCTATCGCCATAATCTGGCGACAAAGACGTGACTACTAGTAATATAGTTTGTAGGTGAATACAAATTCCTCGTTGTTATTAGGTCGTAATAAAAAATAGGCTGTTGCCGGTGGAACCGCTTGCCAAATGAGGATGTCTTGGCAACGTTACACATCCATTGCACAGCGCTGCATGGGGATGTCCAATGAGACATAACAACCGCAACACAACAGTCGTATCCACGAATCCTCTTAGTTATATTTCGAATCATCAGTCTTCACAATGGAAACCTCAAATTTGGCACCTAATCGTTTCTAGATTTTTTAAACATGACCACATGTTCTAACAAACTTGTTTGGTAGCATACAAAATAGAAAGTTAAATTTCTGAGATCCGAAAGCCTAAGCGCAAACCATTACACATGAGGTGGATATTGCGGTCTGCGTTTTACGCCCTACCATTAAGGTTTCTACAGTTTTTTTTGTAGTTTCCGCTTTACGACTATATATAGCAGAACGTGTAGATCGAATTCTGAAAAATAAACTCTGATATTATTATCAAAATACCTATACTAGTATTTACAGTCTCACCCTCTATTTCATTGTGGGACGTGAAACATACGTGATGAATCGTGGAAGTGTACTACACTCCTCTGCCTACCCCTTCGGTGAAATACAGGCGTCATGTTATGTTATGTTTATAATTGCAATGTTTCACCCGTGGCCGAATCCAAAGTTTATGGAGACGTAAATTTTTCCGCGTGAAAATTGAGGTTAAGTGTGCGAGCCAGACTCCAGGCGGGTGGTTGTGATCGCGGACTGTTAAGGACATGCCACACTTATTCCCGTCGAGTTACTTTTAACAGTTTTCGTTTCCGCCAAATTATCCGTAGAACTATAGAAACCCTGTTACGTGCTCTACAAATATTCCAGATTCCGCTTTACCCGTATTCAACGTTTCAACACGCAAGCTAACTTACAGACTTGTTAGGAAACATCATTAAACGAAAACGCCATGAAATGAATATTCTCGTTTCTAGTCAAAGAATTCCAGGACACCATTTCCTGATTCCTACGATCCTTTGCAACTTCAAGGGGCATGACAACGATATATGTTCTTTTGATCTATTGTTCAACGACATTGTAGTGTTCGATTTGTTCGAAACGGTGATTTGAAAATATTAAATAGTCAACAGGAATTGGTTTTATTTTTGATATAAGTCACCATACCTCAACACATACCCAGGTTGTAATTAGTCATGTCATTAGCTATAAGCCTATTATGTGGCGTATGGGCGAGCTTAATGAGCTAACGAGGTGATTAGACAACGAAGGAGAGCCATACTATATAATACTAGATGGAAAATTAACTAACTTGATAGAAAGTGGTAGAAACCTCCATCTTGGACACGGATCTATTTTTTAGCTTGGAACACCACTCATACTACCTACTTCAAATAAAACAACGGTTTTCACTGGTTCTGCACTTATTCCGTTGAGAAAAATAAAAAGTCAAAACGAATCCAGTGTTACATTAAAAACATTTGAATTTATAAGAAAACTGGCCAAATTTTTATTGATATACCCCTTGAGAAATGATGACGTGACAGGGTAAAAGACATCAAAATATTCATACACGTTAAATTCTGTTCCAGGATTATTCGGCATTTACATAGTTACATATATACTATTTACGGTAGTTGCATAGGAAACCTATATAATCTCGTTAACTCAGCCCAAAGTATCATCAACGGCGCAGGTTATCCGTATATAGCATGACTATGTACATTACTTATGTACACAGTATTCATGTATAGGTCAGATCCTGTGAATTTCTTAACTCCCTGTCACTAACTAAGCTCTAAGCCTCAGGACCGAATGGAAGATGTGATATTAGATATACATGTATTGTGTACAGATGTTATATAGTAACTCACAAAAACACCTAAAATATCCGATTTCCCGTCGGACTGTGACTATTTCCAATAGCTACGGTCTTGGCAGACTTCTTTCGTCTCCTCTACATTCATTTATAGACATTTTTACATATTTATAGACGGAATAAAGAATTTTTGTTTTCTTTTTTTTCAATTAAAGTCGTCATACATGCTCATCTATAGAAAAAACTTTTGACCAGACCTTCTTTTAAAATGTCTCCGGTTTGATCCAAGTGTATACGCCTATCTTTATCTCTGCTGACTTTACCATTAACACTCGCCTTATAAATCCGTTTTCTTAATCTACTGTCATTCCTTCCTTCTATATGACCAAATCGTCTAAGCATCCCTTTTTTCTTTATTATTGAAAACCGTTATCGGTGTCAAAACTACATTCGTATACAAATATTTATTGTTTGAATGTTGTCACCCACTCTATATAATGCTAAGTGCATAAGCGTCAGCAATCGTAATCGGATTAACTTGTTCAATATTGACAACACGTTTGGATGCCCTATGTTCCCGTGTAAATTAAACGTCATCCACATTTTCCAATGAAATGACGTCATTTGCGTATGACCTCCGCACAATAAACTTAACTGCGAGCCTTAATATCTGTCCGTTTATTCGATAACTTATAGGGATTAAAATATAAGATAGTTTCTACGGTGGGGTCTCGTTTTCACGAGAAAAAACGAAATGTTTCAGTTTAGCATGGGAATAGATTAATTTATAAATGGCTGTGCATTTACGATAATTACACTGCTGAAAAATCGCAATTTCACTGCTGGATTTCCATCGCAACATACAAACAAAACATTATTCGGTTTTTCTACCTTGAAATTCCCAATTGTAGAAGTCTAGATTGGGAGTCGGAGTCTAGATTTTTGCCCGGTATATGAAAATAGGCTCATCCACTTATCCATGCTGACACGTATAACACAACTGGTGAAATTTGAGACTGTAAGACACCCGTCTTCGAAGAAATACAGGCATTATGTTATGTTCTCGTATTCATATGAATGCACAGTATTCAAGATCAATATGCCGATATGATTGCTACCTTCGTTAGGAAACGTGTATATGCTGTACTTGTCTCGCAGTCATTTTAAAACCATGCCTCCCTTTTACTTCTTACTTACTATCAGATTTGCGCTTAATTCAAAATGATCGCCTAGACATGCGTAGAGGTAGTATTGCCTATTATCTTTGATAGCACGTATTTTGCTTAATTATAAATCTGAAAACTCAATCTGTGACTGGCAGTGCAGCGAAATATCGTTTCTCTGAAATCACTTTTACGTCCGCTAAGCTTTTATTAGGTGTTTCCATAGTCCTTCCCTGACCATTAATTACTTCTCAAACTTAGAAAAGGTCTTAGAAAACTTACGTAACATCAACGTAATATCACGCCTGTGATCCCCGAAGAGGTAGACAAAGAAGCGTAGTACACCTAACCCTTAATATTCGTGGGCCTAAATTTGTTTTGTTAGTTTTTTTATACATAGCCTCGCGTCGACCACAATCTCAGCTGATGAAAAGCGAGATGCCAGACGCGACAATTCCAGGTTATGCGAATCGGAAAACATACACGCCGGCAGGGTGTTCCACTCTTTCACAGTCTATAGCAGAGACGATTTTGCGAATCACGTCGTCCTGCCCAGAGGAGTGTGACGGAGCCCTGTGACGGCGGCGGGTAATGCGCTAATTATCCGGAACACTAATTGTGGTACTAATAGACTACTTGCCCCTTGCCCCTTCGCCCCTCCCCGCGCCTCCCACCCGAAGCCGCTTCGTGATTATAATTAGGCTATTAAAAATATTAACTCGTCCTCTCTGACATAGACCGCAATCTTTACTTTCGGGACAGGCTGGCTCTCGGAGCATTTTCGAAAACTATAAGCCTATTTTACGCGAACATATCGAAAAATATTTGTTTAGAGTACTTTATAGGCATTGTTTTAAAATAACAATAAGTAATATACATAGGTCCAGTTTCTTCATGAATGCTGTTAGGTTAGATTACACGTACCAATGATTTAGCCGATTTACATTTCTGGCTAGTGTGAAAATCGGTTCACTACATTCATTCAAATTCATTTTATTATCGTCATCATCATCATCGTCATCAGCCTATCTCAGTCCCTTACTGGACATAAGCCTCCTCCAAAGAGCGGCAACTAATAAAATTGTTTTTTTTTACTATTTTATTATATAACTATGATTTTTATTTTAGAAATGAGTTGTTTAATAATTTTCCCGCCATTTTATTCTTTTTCGATATATGTAGGTATTTTTGTGACTTAAAATAAACTGAATTTGCGCATTATTTGCAAATATCAGTTCCATAGTGACACTAACACAGTACAGACGGCACGCAACATCAACAATGTCCGTTATAAATACAAGTAAACGCGCGATGCCGTTTTGTTTTCATCGGACCGTTCTGGAAATGTCGATCTCAACAACGAGCCCCGTGAAAATTCCGCTCCGATCATCCATCAAAAACGTGAGCTGATAAGCGACGTGTCTAGCAATGTCTCTTCAAATATGATTTTGCCCTTGTATGACCACTCTTCGTCTAGAAGACCAAAAGCCCAAATTCACGCTCCCTCGTTTTAATATTGGTATAGATAACCTTAATGTGTACAACAGTAGATCAGCGCACTTATCAATCATGCTTTTGTCTAATAGCACCCACTAGTATAGTCACACCTGACTGAATGGCGATCATTATTTAAATGGTCAAAATATATATTAAGTATATACATACCTACACCATATCAATCGTCGGTGAACTTATAAATAAATAAATATTTACGAGAAAAACTTTAAGAATTGTAATTTGTATCGCATCTGATAATTTCATAATTCAACTTGAGATACAGACGTTTCACAAACTATCCAATTGATTGATCACACGCTCTCGATGTTCGAGTGAGCGCCTCCGCGCGTGGCGAAGAGGGAGGGGGTTGGTTGACACTACGTATTAACAATCAGTGCGCTCCGTTGAGCGCAGCCTAAACACGCCAAACTATCCTTTATACCAACTAACTACGGTCGATTATGGTACTGACGAACGAAGCCACCACGACAATCGAGGCGTGTACACACCGCTCCGGCGCCTCTTTGGAAAACATTTCTGATTCGCGCTTATTATTAAATACCAGCGCATAATGTGACATATGAAATATCATACACGGTATTCGATATCGCTCCTCGTAACACATTACCTGCTGTTCCAATAGCTACCAGTGAACAAATCATGAGAAACGTGAATCAAATTACAGCGGCAGTGATAGAATTGGCGAAATAGAATTAACGTAAAGAAGTAGTTGCAAAGCCTCGTGGGGTATTTATTCACAGGCGCGCGCGGCCGCTGCCGAGTGGCGCGCTTTGCATACTCTCTGCATAGCATAAATAAATATAAAGCGATATTTTCAAAAAGAAGGCACAGTCATAAATGTTCGTAATTACTCTATAATTACTATATAATGAAACCAATTAAAAATGTACCTTTAATAGTCCGATCCTCGGAGCGGGAAACGTGTTATTGGATTTAAATTTCCAGTAGTAGCACGGAGTTTAAATTTATGCCCGTCCTATAAGCTCATCGCTTATTACATGAGACGTAACAAATAATTGGTAACAAGTAAGAGTACTACACTCCTCTGCCTACCTCTTCAGGGATTGCAGGTGTGATATTACGTCTTTTTTGTTACGTATTAAAAATTGTGTAATATTGATGTAACCAATAATGAAAATATAATTTCGATGTTCTACATAACTTGTTAATGCTAATAATTTTGTACTTACCAAGTATGTAAATAGTTACGTTGCCCAAAATGAGATGATTCGGGGCGAATGAAGTGTTTATTCTAAACAAACAATCAATAAGAGCCCTCTTTCAATACCAGCATCACGTTAGCCACTCATCTGTTGTTGTACATGTCCATTGGCAACGGACGGCGACCACATCATCAGGTAGCCCGTCTGCCTGTTTGCCATGTTAAATTATCATTTACAAAAAGTCTATTTATATTATTATTATTACTATATTTTATTTCTTTTATTTCTCTCCGAAGAGGACCTATCACACGGACGGTAGTCAAGTGTGGGAGTGATATTTTAAGTAATACTTATAAATTTACGGACTTCTGCATGTATTACTTCGGATTCTGCATGTATCTAGAATTGATGCTTTTTGTAGAAGATATGATGTATTCGAGTTTATATTTACAATTTTTAGACTATTGAATAACGTTTTTGGTATAACACCTATAGAAGATATGATTAGTGGAACTATGTGCACGGTTTGGACTTGCCATTGTTTCTTTATTTCTATAGCTAGATCTCTGTATTTTGCCATTTTTTGCTAATTGAAGACTGCAAATTATGGGTATTACGAACGGCTATATTTTTTAAGTAAACAGTGTTTTTAATTTTATCGTGAAGAGTTATGTCTGGATTATTGTAATGTATAGTTTTGTCTGTCAAAATTGTTGTCCCAGTAAAGTTTATATGTCCTATTTTCTAATACTGTTTCCGGCTTGTATTTATAGTACGGTTCCTTGGCTGTAATGAACTTGCATGTATGTGCGATGTGTTGATGGGTAATGGAAGCTATTTGATCGTGCCTGTGCTTGAAGTCTGTTTGTACAAGTATTTTGCAGGCTCCAGTGATATGCTGGATCGTTTCTGGAGTAGATTTACACTGTCTATAGAGGTCATTTTTTTGCAAGATTTGTTTGTTATGTTTTTGATCATTTTAAGTATTAATTACTTGATCTTGTAAGGCCAGCATGAAGACTTCAGTCTCAGGAAATAACTGTCCGTATCTAAGCCACGCGTTCGATGCATTTTTGTCGACATGTGATTGCATAAGATCGGCGCAGTGCCTTCCATGAAGAGATTTGCCGGCCCACACTTTGATTTTGTGAGCTGATAATACGTTCATTGTGCTGTGTGTTTCTGTCGTGGAGATTAAGATATGTGAGTTTAAGGTCAATATCTGATACGTATCTGTGTAATTCAGATGTGTCTGCTTTAGAATGAAAATAACGCCTGAGTGTGTCAATTTGTTTGTGGTACAAATTTGCCAAATCTATTAACCCCCTTCCTCCTTCGCGGCGAGGTATTGTAAGTCGTTGTGTGCAAGACTTGGGATGATGCTTACGGTGTTTAGTTAGATTAGTGTTCATGATTCGCTGAAATTTTGTTATATCAGTTTTTGACAGAATTTTATTATCCCAAATGAATAAGTTATAACTGGTATAACAAAAGTGTTTATTGCTTTAAATGTATTTCGGGAATTTAACTCAGTTCTAAGAATTTGATTTAACCAGTGTTTGAATTTTCTTATTATATCAGATTTTATTTGCTTATGATTTATTAGTCTAGACTGGAGAAAACCTAAATATCTATAACCAAACTTTTCGTTCAGTGAATCTATTATTTCACCAGATTGAATCGTATAATTGTTGTTTATTGTACGACCTCGATTTACAGAAAGAATTTTACTTTTATCTATCCGGAATTGCATTCTTACATCATTAGAAAATCTTTCAGCCATATCAGCAAGACGAAACAGGTTTTCTTTACTGGAAGCATAAAGTTTTATATCGTCCATGTACATCAGATGTGACAATGTATAGTGCGTTTTATTGTAGGTGAGTTGTTGCTTTTGTTCAGTAATTCTGATAAAGGATTTAAGGCTAAGCAGAACCACAAAGGACTTAATGCATCTCCCTGAATAATACCTCTCTAGATACGAATTGGTTCAGTTGTTAATGATGTGCTATTAAAATTAAGATTTAGTATAGTCTGCCAGTTTGTCATAGAGGTTTTTAAAAAATGTGGTATGAGGTTTTTAAAAAATGTGTGTGGTCGGTAACATTTTCTTGGAATTCTTCACCATAGTACACTTCGCCTCTTTCTAATTCATCAATTTCCTTGTTATCCCGTCTTACTGAATTAATAAGTATTTTTTGTGTTTCATGTGACATTTCTGTTTGTTTTAAGTGTAGCTCTACTTCTTCCCGTA
>DWEH01000723.1:0-10804 GCA_018245815.1 Apyrrothrix aesculapus | reverse complement strand
GGGATACATTTAGGTAACATCACGCCTGTAATCCCCGAAGAGGTAGGCAGAGGAGTGTAGTGCACTCCCACATTTCACCAGTTACTACTAGAAATTTCTCCTAGAAAATCTAAGTTAGAAAAATTCAATAGAACCCGACCCGGGAATCGAACCCAGGACCTCTCGACCGGCAGTCGCGCTTGCAACCAACACGACCAACGAAAATGAAACAAATCAAATATAGCCTTTTGATAGATTTTAATATGCATAAACATACTGTGTTTAACCGGGAGACTTTAATTGACTTAATTTAAAAAAGAAACATTTTATTCTTCTTCTTCAAGTGCCTTTCCAACGAGTGAAGGTCGACAATCAGCTGTTGGAAGCCGTCTCTATTCTTTGCGAGGTGAAATTATTTTGATGCTCTCGCAATACCAGTCCACTCTCACACTACCAGTCAACATTTTATTGCGTATGTAATATAATTTGTTAGGATTTTGGGTTAGCATTATAAACTAAATTACAATGAACACTGAACTATGTCGCGTAGAAACGAGCAATAAACACAATAGACATAGAGTATCCGTTTTTCGTAGACACTAATGTCAGCAAGTCCCTGTAAAAGACAATAGTACTTCCATCTAGGCCGTTCTCCGCGCTAATATTGTTAACCAGACGACCGAGCTGTCATTCGTTGAGTAAAAATATTGTGCCAGCACCCCCATTACAAGACCCGTAAGTGTTTTTGCAAGTTCTATCCAAGCCAAGTATCACACGATGCGGGTATTCATGCGCGTCATTGTCGTGTACGTAACACTTGTAATATTACCACAGGCTTTGTTGTACCTGCCGCATAATCTCACCACCACCCGGGGTTGATTGGCAGAAAATGCCAATAGGCATTAAGCCCGTTGTAACCTAGCTTTAGGTTAACAATAAAAGACTAAATAAATAGACATAGGGGAATACATTCTGAAACATAACTAATACCTATGTCATGATTTGGAGTAAATTGCCGTAATCTACTGCACACAACGTTATGGCATAATGTGCCAGGGTTGATCCATATGCGTGTGGACATGATCGTGTTGCCATATGGACGCGCGTAAGCCATTTATTTTTCCACTAACATATCTCTCTTGCCTACAGCGATCTATATTTATTTATTTCCACTTTATTGTAACACCCAAAAACTAGGTACATTGTACAAGAAGCGGACTTCAAGCCTAGTGGCAATATCTCCAGTCAACCCTCGATGATGGTGAGGAATTGGTGGTAGGCGTTAACAATAAAAAAGTAAGGTAAACTAAACGTTTTTGTTTTATATCAGATTAAATATTGATTTATGCAACAATATAAATATACAACTGTTAAGATACGTAATGAACAATCATATTATAAGTAAAATGATTCTTAAAATAAACATCTGATGTCGTAATTTTACTAACATCTTCGTTAAAACATAAACAGAACCTACAATTTTATTGCTTTTATTTAATTTCAATTTTATTTGTTTTTAATTTTTTGCCTTTTTTTATCATTTTTTATTGCTAATTGTCGTATCTGTGCAAATTTTTCAATACGTTTAAAAACTAAAAAATAATTAATTATTAATCTGTTCATTAATAATTAATTACACTGGTCTGCAACAAAATCCTCCTTTAAATGAAAATATAATGAATATTAGGAGTTGAACATCATATGAGAGTAATGAATATAGAAGAAGCGCGGCAGGTCTGTAAGGATAGAGATATTTGGCACTCCGTGCTCTCTGCCTACCCCGAAAGGGACCTGGCGTGAATATATGTATGTATGTATGTAAACATCATAAAATCAGATTTGCTTTCCATTTTTTGTTATCACGTATATATTTTTTTAAATGGTTTTTATTGAATAGCCCAATATTATGTATTTTTTGTCCGTCGTTTTTGCTTTAACGATGTTTTATTGAATTCGGGTCATATTTACATTCACAAAAACGGTTTGTATTAATAGAAAGAGAGAGAGCGATATGACCTGACGGGGTTTTATCACTCGCACATGCAACAAACATGAAAGAAAATAATAGAAATTTAAAGTTATTATTGGAAAAAATCAATATTCACAATACAATTGGAACATCTGTGCTGACCTCAAAGTTATAGGAATGTTGACTAGATTTCAAGGAAGATACACCAAATTTTGTTGTCGTGCAAGAGACAAGCACTACGTTATAAAAACTTGGCCAAGAAGAACGAGTTTGATGCCTGGAGTCAAAAACGTGAAAGAGGAACCTTTAGCTCAAAGTGAAATTCTTTTTACCACCACTCCTCATAAAAGTGGGCCTAATGAAAAACTTCGTAAACGCCATTAACAAACATAGATAAGGATTTCAATACTTCAAAACCAAATTTCCTCGTATCAGCGACGCAAAATTAAAAGAAGGCATCTTCGTGGGTCCCCAAATACGGGAGCTTATGAAAGATTCAAATTTTATAAGTACCTTGAATGAAGATAAAAAAGACCGTGGACTGTTTTCGTAGAAGTGTGTCATAATTTTCTAGGAAACGATAAAAATGAAAACTACCAGAAAATCATCCAAGAACTTCTTAATTCATACAAATCTCTGAAACGTAATATGTCCCTTAAAATTCATTTTTTAGGCTCTCACCTAGAATTCTTCCCCGAAAATCATGGCGCAGTATCAGATGAACGTGGTGAAAGGTTTCACTAAGATATATTGCACATAGAGAGGCGCTACAACGGAAAATGGTCAGACGCAATGCTTGGCGATTTTTGTTGGACGATTTGTCGCGAAACACCACCAGAAAATATGAAAAGAAAGAAATCAACAAAGTGAATTACTACTAACTATTTACGTTTATCTAATGGTTTTTAAGGATTTTTGAGAGATTTTATATAACATCGTATTATTTTTTTGAATAAATGACGTAAATTTGACGCACAATAAGTTTTACACAAAAATTAAATTTATTTTTTAAAATATTTGAATTATTTTTTATACGTGTTTCGTAATTTTTAATACTATGTTTATATTCAGCATTATCAACATTTTCATAAAACATACATAAAATGTAAAGGACAGAAAAAAAATTTTTGTAGACCAGTTTTATCAAGAATTTCAAACTAAAACTTGCCTAAAGAGTACCTGATTTGACTAAATTGACGTTTTTGTCAGATGGCGCGAAAATGAAAATGGTATTGAGAGAAGGCGCGAATTGTTGCGCGGGTTTTTTATGATGGTTGAGGGAAGGACTTTTGGAGGTTAATCGATGATCATTATCATAATGTCCTCATCATCAACACAATGTCATCATCGAAAACTAACATTAATGACATTGTTTAAGAAGTTAAGTTAAATACCTGTCGATGTATAATTGGATGAGTTGTTACGTAATTTATGAGTATACGAGTATAACAGAGTTGCAGAAAAGGTTATTCATTTTAATTAATGTAGTTGTGCTGTTGAGGCTTGTATTGACATTGCGCGGTTAAACTTAAGTTCATTTTCTTACCTACTATTAACCGTAACATGTATACAACACTTATATATACATAACAATGATCCATGCGGTTTTAAATAAAAAGTTAATGCAAAGTATTCAAATCACAGCTTCATTGATATTTAGATTACACCCTTCAAGACAACCCTTAAGCCACTTAAACTTTCACTCTAAATATCCATTAAACGCAGTTTGGAACACGAAATTGTTTACTTATTAAAACTAATTGCTAACAGAATCAACCGCATTTTTAATCCCGGAGAAATTGATGGGCCCCGTCTTCTTCGGACCGCGTCTCCGCCGATTACGATCTTATCTGATTGGCTTTTCACGTCGTTCATTATCCAATGCTGTTCGGACGCGGCGGCTCGTCAGAAATACTCTGTAAAAAGCGGCATTGTAAATTTGCCGAGTGATAAATCCCGGCTCGTTATTTATTTTGGTTCGGTCGTCAGGGCTGCCACCGCCTAAATTAGCTTAATCAGATAATGCTATGCTGCTCTACAGTTTTATACATTTTAATTTTTATATTGTACCTGTAGTTTGCGGTGGGTTTATTTATTCTAATTGCACTGTTTTTTTATTTCGTGAATGTTACATTGTGTAAGATTCATTGTAATGTAATTCCCGTTTGCAAACATTTTAATAGTTTCATGGAATGATTTTACATAATGAGGGTAATTTTGAAATAAGTGGTCAGTATTGGGAACAAAAATCCTAAATAATGCACTATCTCTGTAAATCTTTGTAATGCTGATTGACCGAACAGTTATATATTGACATTGACAGTATTAAAGTAAAAAATACATATTTTAGCTAATTTAATGTATTTTATTTGTAACACACATACGTACTAACTGCCTAGGTGGTCGTGTTGGTTGCAAGTGCGACTGCCGATCGAGAGGTTCTGGGTTCAAATCCCGGGTCCAGCACTATTGGATTTTTCTAAAAATTACAATTTCTAATAGTAGCTCGGAATCTGGACTTGTGCCCGGTGTATGGCAATAGACTCACCACCTATTCCATATAGGGACGTAAACGTAACTGGTGAAACGTGGGAGTGTACTACACTCCTCTGCCTACCCCTTCGGGAATTGCAGGGTGATGTTACGTATTTCGATAATTAAATAACGTTATACATTTTTATCAATATCAACCTGTCCACTGCTGGGCATAGGCCGTCCCTAATGAGCACCATCGGGCCCTACCCTTTGCCGCATCTGGCAAGTCTACTTGATGGGTCTTAATCGTGATTACCAGCTCGGTAACTGTATCCTCCTCCAACATTTTATTTCACTACAAAATTCCATTTTCAAAAACTTGTACTTTATGGATTTAGAATAGAACAACCTTAAATATTCACGTAAGTTATTCTTATTTAGAACCTAACACTGAGAGCTAATAAAGAAGTCAAAGATGCTATGGGGTTTGTTCTTTTTACACACATATCTTCACGCCACGTCCCTTACGGAGTAGGCTGAGAACATAGAGTTCTAAATATCCCTATCTTCACAGACCTGTCGTGCTCATTAATTCATCACTAACTTCATACATGAACGCTAGTATCAGAGAGTTCTGTCTACTCATTAACACGCTACACCCAACACATTGATGCGAACGCTACTTTACGTTAAGTTTATTTGTGCGGCCGCTGGCGGCGGTCGCATTACGATTTACGACGTGTTTTGTGACGCTGTCGTTAAACGTTTTTTGACGCAGCCGAGCCAGGAGTAACGCTACACGATAGGGTTAAATATATATCGTAGTTTAAATATAGATGCGACGGGTTAATACGTAACTATTTAGTACAGTTCTAACCTACGATTAATGGAAGAGCACAATAATGTTAAACTATTCAACGTTTCGTGAGTATCTTAACCCGTGTATGATCTTTGCGATATCCTGACGACTTTTGGACCAAATTTTGGACCAATCTGAAGTTATTCTGCGCGAGCTCCCGCCGATCGCAGTGAGGTGGCGATATGCAGCATTAAAATCCTAATTCATACGAACTTTTTGACGAAAAATTAAGTCTTCGTACAAAACTCAAAATTGTATGCCAGTAAACACACAAAGGCAACACAAAAATCACTTTGTAATTTGAAAATAAATTAGGTACAGTAGACGAAGATATTAATATAGAGTCTTAATTGATATTTGCCATTGAACAAAATCAAAAGTCTTGTAAGAGAAAAAACTGAATAGCAGAAGATTTTCGCTGTCAACAATAAAGTGGCACGTTAAAGGAAACAAAACAAACAAACTCGTACGTACCATAACTTTAACATCTTAAGAAATGTACATTCAGAAGATATTCGATATCCAATAGAACTATCGAAATAAACATGTAGCGATATTTGTAGGGCGTTCGAAGACGTGGGCGAAATGCATCCGTCAATATAAAATAAATCTTGACGAAGCGTTTCGATCTGTCAGCGACAATGAAAGCCACATTCGCAGCGAGCATCCCAAAACCAAAACAAAAAACATAAACACATAAAACTGGTAGAGCAAACAAATCGTACAGTATGTTTGGAAAAAAAGGCGTACGAACATCGTCGAGTGGGCGGCCGAGGCCTTCTTAAATCAATTATATTGTCACATTAACATTAACGATGTCAATCTAACAAAAAATCAGACATTTCCATGTAATGCAAACGATTGTCGTATTTAAACACGTGGGCAATAGATACCACTATTCGTTCTACTTCCACGTAACCATCGCACAAAAGGACATTTCTCTGAAGAGTCGTCATACAAACAAATGAATGAGTTATAACTTCCGCGGGGAATGAAATTGAAATTAATGAAAAGAGTTTGGATTATTCAAGTAGGTAATAGCCGTAGTTCGACATTACAAACAATAAACACACGGTAATGTTATTAAAATGTTTTTTGAAAACGAAGTGGCATGTGTATTGCGCGTTCTGTTATTTGGAGGATGTCTTCCGTTTTATATTAGATCGGAAAGTCATGGCTACCTAGCGAGCTATTGTCAAACTAAACTTTTGGAGCACAAACTTTGTTAACGATATGTACAAAAACTAGTAGAATTAGGTTAGAATCTCAGAAAATGTGAATCCAAAGCACTAAAATACGTGCAAAATAATATATCATCATAATTAAGTCTTTTATTTTTCCAGGTTAGCAGGCCTATCTGAACTCATAATAAGAAGATTTAAGGTCATAATAGTCATCAAGTACTGGTCGGCAGACTTCACAGGTCTCAGTTCAGTTGGGGTACTGCAATGGGGTTTACTCACGATGTTCTTTACCGTTATTGCAAATGATATTTAATCACTTTTTAACGTAAGGTTTATATATGTATATATCACAAACGTTTATTATCATAATCCTTATCTTCATCCTTATCATCATCCTTATCATCATCCTTATCATCATCATCATTATCGTCATCATCATCATCACCATCACCAACCATTTTATCAACACGGATGTCCTCTCCGAATGCAAAAGGATCAATTAAGTCTAGAGTCATAAAAGTAGTGATAGTCTAATAGTCCATAATTCAGCCTACCACTGTGTGAAACCAAGGTTTATATCTTGGCGCGCACCCCTTTCTCTACCATAACTTTTACAAACATATAATCCTCAACTACAATACATATAACACTGAACTAACTAACTGAGACTACAATACATGTAACACTAAAATCCTATCTGGAAACATATTTTATGTAAGCTAATGTTAATGGTATTTGCACCCCCATAAGAGATAATATGATGCCAGTTGAAACAAACATGACTTTGGAATTTATTTTTATTATTATTTTATTATTAGGGGCAGGATACAAAAAACTATTCTTGTTCGTGTTCCTACCATCAATATTTCAGCTTTTTAATTCAGTTGTTTAGTCATGAATTCATGAACCTGTATAAAATCCATATGTATAATGCATTGATGGTTATGTTTAATATATAATTACACAAAAAAATGTGTAACGACAAGTATTTCGCACACTTTGTTATTACACTCGTTACATTTTATGGCTCTCCTTATGAGCGATAGGCTATGAATACCCAAGCCTTAGGGATGGCACACGCAAGGTTAGGCATATTTTCAGAATTTTTTTATGGCTGATTCATATGCGGATTTAGATTAAGAACTTCGAAATTGTATTGTATTTTCCAAATTGTATTGTATTGCATTTTCTGTCAGTTATATTTCATCTAATATTAATATTACTGCCTTGTTGATCGAGTGGTTGCATGCGCAACTGCCTATTGAGAAGTCCTGGGCTCGAATCTCAGGTCCGATACTGTTAGATTTTTGTAACTTGAAATTTCTAGTTGTGGCTCGGAGTCGGGACTTGTGCCCGGTTTATGGCAATAGGCTCACCTACTATTCTACAATGGGTCGTAAACGTAACTTGCGAGATGTGGGAGCATACTACAATCCTGTGCTACGTCTTCAGGGATTACAGGCATGATGTTCTGTTTTTTTAATGTACATTTTAATTTCATTATAAACCGCTATGTTTGCGTTATGAACGGATGTTAAATGCTTGCAGAAAACCATGAGTATAATGAACGAGATTAAGGCTCCACCAAGATTAATTGTTTATTTTCCTAGTATATCAAATATTATCGTACATGATGTTGCATGTCCTCTGTCCAAATTTTCAAATATCTGGCAACCCTAAGGATAAAACATTTAGATGCCATTTATACATTGCACGTCAATTGCAAGTGCGTTGCCATTCTTGGCCACATAATTGAGATGTTGGGATGCCATTGTGTCTATAATTATTCTAGGCTTAATTCAGAAATACTAAAGACGATACTACAAACTTACAGGGTATATACTACGTAAGTGTAGAACATAACTGCATTCGCCGTTAAAAGCACATTTTAATCAGTTTCACTTAACAAGACTACTAAATTGTTTTATGGAAAGCTTGACTATCCATGTTTTAGCATATTTCAATAATACGTCATGCTACTACTCCGGACTAGAGGAATCCGGAAATGGAGGTACCATATTATACAAAATATGAATGAAGCTAAGCAGACAGAACTGTCAGTTGCTGAAACCGAACTACAAATGACTATGTGTGAACCTAAATGTGGAGGCAAACCCACATGCTGTCGCTAGCACAGCGGTGTTCAGGATCGCAACGAGCTATTCAAAGCGAGCTGTCCCGGATCATTAGCGGATAAACACCTCAGCGGAGCACAGATAAGGTAACCTGTAGATGCGATAATCTTGAAATATGTAAATCTTTATTCTCCAACTCGCTGTTTTAGTCATACATAATATCACGCCTGTATTTCCCCGCAAAGGTAGGCAGAGGATATAGTATACTCCCATGATGCACGTGTCATACCACTAGTTTAGTCATACCAGACACAAACGTTATCATCTGCAGATGTGGACAAAGGAATTTTACAAAATGAATATTTATGTTTATCCCTTAACACTCAGAGTTTTATTTGTAGTTTATTTAGTAAGACACTCGATTTTCAAAACGAGAAAATTATCTGTGATTTTAATAGTAGGTGAGTTTATAAATGGCCATCGGTGGCCCTTGGCCTTCCTTGTTCTGCAATACACGTGTTCAACAATGCACCTATAAAAATAAAATAAAAATGTTTGTGGTGAAGAAGAGTTTAAATGTATTTTTATGAAGCAAATGAATCGAACCCGGCTAAATTTATTTCTATAAAATTTAAATGTAGGTAAACTTCATCTTGACCACGTGCACGATATAAAAAAATAATTCCATACTTTAAAATTTCAAAGTTAGATAGCTAAATTAAATATTAAACTTTATTGTATTGCCTCAATTTGTTTTCTCTGTTCCTCTGTTGCAATACGGACGTCATACAAAAACAAATAGGCAAAAATATCTATTGAGAGCGTACTCCGACTGAAGACGTTGTATTCGGTTATATTTAAATTCCTATTTCAAATTGTACTCAACGGTCGAATATCTACTAACACTATTATGCTTGATACTTTATGCACTGGATTATCTCGAATTTGTTCTAATATAGCTCAGTAAGATTTTCGAATTTCGAATACTGACTGCTGTTCATTTAAGGGGAATTTCAACAAAGACACATAAAGAGCTCTTCTTTAAAGCGGATAACTCATTGGTCACTCACACCTCGGGCGTTACAGATATTCATAGGCAACAGTGACCAGGTAAATTCAGGTGGTCAGCCTGCCGGTTGCTGAATTAAATATGCAAAAAACATAATCACCATATATTCTCACTTCTGTTACTATCCCAGGATGTAGAAGTAGTAGTAGATAGTAGTATATATATATAGTAGATAGTAGAAGAGAATAATTCTTTTCATTACAGCAAAAAATTTGGCCGCTCCTAGTATCAGAGTAGAAGTGCTTACAAAATGGTAGTGGCACGTTTTTAATGTGTAAAAATGTAACATTAGTGTAGTACCCTTCAACGTTTCACCAGTTACGTTTACGTCCCATAACAGAATAGGGGGTGAGCCTATTGCCATACATCGGGCACAAATCCAGACTCACGTTTTTAGTGTGTCGCTCCATATTCATATAGTAGGCTGACTGCGTGCCAAGTCGGTTGTTGAGATAACTCTGACAAACATACAGTTGTAAATAACCGCTTATCTGTCGTTTTCGGGAGCGGAATTAGAGCATTCCTCGGCACTTGCAGTTACGAAAGGGGTGGGTTGTTAACGGAAACTCAGATAACGACACTCTTTTATTTTTATACTCCTTTTCTCTTTTGTTATATTTTTTATTTTCCTTTCATTTTTGATCGATGTAAGTTAGCCTGGAAGATTTTATTGCAAGCTGCGTGCGTTAAGTCGAGGACGCGGATCTATGGCGCTGATTCAAAGAGGACTATGTCCAGCAGTGGATTGACACAGGCAGATAATGATGAAAATAATAAAGATGTAAAATAAAACGCACGGGTTCATTTCATACACATTTTACTTTCACAGATTTTACAGAACGTTACACAAATTTTGTTAGAACGCTAAAAATTACGAAACGTTGTTTAAAATTATTAAATGATAAAAAATACGATGCTTGCATGATTGCGGTGTCAGAATACACACAATTTCCACAATGCAGTCCACTGCTGGATATAGGCCTTCCCCGAGGGGTCATGCCCATAATCCCTACGATGGGCATGTGGAATGGGGATCACAGAGCACAGCTTCTCATACTGCCTACGCTGTTGACCGTGGGCAGTCAGGACATCTAGGTGTGCCTAGGCCGGCCGCGTCATACCGCGATCTGCCAGCGCCGGGTTTAGTCGCCTCTTACGGCATTCTGTATCCCGGCACGGGTTTGGGAAATGTAT
>DWEH01000722.1:0-10804 GCA_018245815.1 Apyrrothrix aesculapus | reverse complement strand
GAGGAGTGTAGTACACTCCCACGTTTCACCAGTTACGTTTACGTCCCATTATGGAATAGGTGGTGAGCCTATTGCCACACACCGGGCACAAATCTAGACTCCGAGCCACTACTGGCTTTGGATTTGCACCCAGGACCTCTCGATCGGCAGTCGCGCTTGCAACCAACACGACCAACGAGGTTAGAATGGAATCTACTCCTTCTACACCTATATTTAATACATAGAGAAAATTGAAAATTTAATATATAACACATTTCGTAAGGCGGATAACGAACACTGGTTTTCATTACAAATTATTGACTAACGAAAATTTGCACACATTGTTTAAGGTTGCGAAAGTTGACATTGCGACATGTTGACCGCTGTTACAATGTTGGCGCAAATGTGTCCTGGGTTGCGACATCAATCGAATGTCAGCCATTGTTTATTAACGGAGCAGCCAACGTGCATCCATCGCATCTGCTGGTGGTGATACCAATGAATTTAAAAGCTTGTGGAATCAATGAAAGCCGCAACTCAAACAATTTTTTTAATAAAAAAAATGTTTATCTTGAATAAAAAAAACAGTCGCTATAGGTGTACCGGTAAAAGTATCATAAACAAATATACCAAAACTATACTACCACGAACAAAATTTTTATTTCACTGCTGGATAATTTTAATTGCTCGGCTATTTGCCTGCGTTCTTGAATACCACTGGCGCAAAGGGGTAAAAAAGGAATTGTGAGAGAAACGGCGGATTAACGTTAGCGAGGCCATAAATTACCAGCGCCGATACAATCTTGTAACGTTTTCCATATGAATGCTAATAGCGCCAGTGTTCCATAATATAGTATTTATACTGGCTTCGCTTACTCGCTTGCCGCTCTCTACAACATTCCTTATACATTCTTATTCGTCGTTTCCTCTTGTCAGATTGGTTATGATTATTAAGATGTTGGCAGTAGACCGAGCTCTCATCATTGGTAACATTGATACTTTGTGCGGTATGCTACCTCACTTAGCGATTTTTGAATGGCATTCCTAACGTACTGATCGATTGCTGTTTGTGTTGCCGTTTTGATCAGGAGGACCTATAAGTAGGATCTTAAATAGGATATACGGGTATCAAAATCTGTTTACTCGCCTGTTCTGTAAAGGCTACGTAAAAATGGTATGATTTTTAGTTGGACGTAACGAACATTAAATAATGTACAGAATTTCCACGAAAGGCTATAATTCGGTGAACACGTGCACATTTTTATAGCTAGATTTTTTTTTCTGAAAACTGTATCCCATATTTAAGATTGTCGTCTTGAACACGAACTGCATAATCCAGACAGTGCGGTACGGATGCGGATATACGAGTCTATTTCGCGTAGAACTAAAATACAAGGGTCTTTAAGAGACGGCAGAAATGAATGTAACCTGAATAGGAAATACATATATTATTTTTCTCTAGATTTTTTTGCAATGTTTTATTTTCGATTTGAACTAGACCTTGACGTCATATGCTATATTTTTGGATACCTTGTTGGCTATCCTGAAGTAAGTAGAAAAGATTCTACAGAGTCACAGCTTCCTATCTTCTTATTATCTGCAACTGTGTAATAAAGGTACATATTTTTTGCATTAAGCCAAACCAAAACCAGCTGGCGTAAGATATATAGCACGTTGATAAAATCTCAAAGAGAACTCATTCATACGGAAATTCCAACTGGATTGTTAACCTTAATGAGAGTGAATACTGGCACCCGTCAACGCTTCAGTGACAAAACTATAATTCGAAGGTTATACAATCGTCAGCTACGATTAGCTTCGTAATGTTTATTTATTGTTAAATAAAAAATGCATTTTTATAGAGCTCTTGCCTCCATTTGGATAGTTAAAATGCATGTCTTGTCCGATAATTGTAGTGTATGATATAAACGTAACATCACGCCTGTAATCCCCGAAGAAGTAGGCAGAGGAGTGTAGTACGCTCCCACGTTTTACCAGTTACGTTTTCGTGTACCTATAATATGCTAAATAGGTCTCCATTTCATCTCCTTAAAGGTTTTAGACGTTCGTAGTTTTCACGTCTTTCTTTTAATTTTACTTATTCGAAACTGACAGATTTCCGGAAGAAAAAAAGGAGTATTTAATGAAGTTTCTGTCACTGTTTCTGGCCTGTAGTGATCGATACACCTGTGCCAAAGGCTATGGAAACGACGTCCTGTAATTACTGCAACGGACTACCTCGTATCTTAGTGTCTACTTGCCTTACTAAATATAATTAAACAAACCTAATTGACAGCCTCGTTGGTCCAATGGTTACAAGCGCGACTGCCGATCGAGAGGTCCTGGGTTCAAAGCCCGGGTAGAGTACTATTGGATTTTTCTAACGTACATTTTGTAATAGTAGCTCGAATTCTAGATTAATGTCCGGTGTATGGCAATAAACTCACCCCTTATTCCATAGATCGACGTAAACGTAACTAGTGAAACGTCGGAGTATACTACACTCTACCTACCTCTTCGGGGATTACAGGCGTGATGTTACGTTTAAAGTGAAACAGGGAAAATCCTATAACTTTTCGACATAAAGAGCTGGTGCTGTGGCTCAGCGTACCATCAGTACATACAGGTGCTCCATACCAGGCTATTATCCTTAATTAAATCGTATCTGTTAGAGACCACTATACCATTCCCTAATTCATTCGTCATTTATTTACTTTAGATGGCGCATTACTGACTGTAGTCACGAAACCTGAGCATAAAATACTAATTGGCAAAAATTGTTTCAGCAATGCTCGTGATAACTTTAACCATCTACCCCGCGCGCGATATTCAACCATAAAGTATAATAACTGACTAACAAATGAAGTTGACGGTCGCATGCATTTATAATGTTCGACTCATTTTTAGAACGACGTGCAGACGAATATGAAACGATATATTTTTACCTCTGTGAGTTTAGTTCAGGTGCCATTAAACTGAAACGATAATTAGTGGAAGCTACTAATAGAGATGTTAGTATAGGCAAGTAGGTCGAAAATTATTTATTTAAATAGGCTCAATTTTTTTTGTCATATACGTATTAATTTGATTGTTAATCGGGGAAAGCCTTAGCGAAAAGTGCAATTACAAAATATAAGGGAAATGTTTCTCAAAAATACTCACTGAAAAAATAATCACTGAAGCAAAACTTTAAAATAAATACAACGTAACATCACGTCTGTAATCCCCGAAGACGTAGGCAGAGGAGGGTAGTATACTGCAACGTTTCACCAGTTACCTTTACGTCCCGTTATGGAAAAGGTGGTGATTCTATTGCCATACACCGGGCACACATCCAGACTACACTACTAGAAATTTCTATTAGAAAATCTAATTTAGAAAACTCCAATAGTACCCGACCCGGGATTTGAACCCAGGACCTCTTGTTCGGCAGTCGCGCATGCAACCAGCACGACCGACAAGGCAGTCATACATTAAAAATAAATACGTAAAATGTAAAAATAAATACATTTAATAGATAGCATATTAAGTGGGCTGCCCACTAATACCTTCAATATTAAAATGAGCTTCGACTGTTAAAAAATTTATATCTTACAAAACAAATTTAAACAAAGCATAGATAGACATTATAAGTTTCGAAGGCAGGCAGGCAGCGCTAATAATTGGAAAGTGCTATCTCATCTGTTTGGTGGAGCGCGACCGGCGGGCCAGACGGCCGGTAGACGGAGAAAGGCTGCCCGGGATGGTAGGGCAATGATCGCTGCGTTTCAGTTACTTGACCGTCGATAACACTTGCCTACAGGAAATTAATATCTAATTTTTACTGACTAAAGTGTTACGTCGCTTTTGGAATCACTCCCCTATAAAATTTCAGCTATAATTAAAATATTAAAAAAATCAAACTTTTGAGCTTTTCTATCTCTGGCAAAAGCCGTGAATAATTCACTTGAATTTGATAAGCTGACTTCGTGATTTTTACTATACTAATATATAACACAAATCGCTCTCAATTTCATGTGCTTTCATTTAAATACCAGTAAATCATACAGTTAACAAATCAAGTCGGGTTGTCTACTCCTTAAATACAATACACAGAAAATACGGAAACAATTACTTTTCACCCTACCCTACGGTTGTCAAACGCTTTGTTTCGGCCACAATATCATTTGACTCAGAATTTTTTTAACAAGATTTTATGTAAAAGACGGTAGATAGTTTTCTTTCGCAGATTTAACCTAGAACCTTATTGATACATTTATGCTAGAAGAATAGTTTCGGGTTATGTGCTGCAAAATCTTACTGGATAGATAAATTTGAAGCATTCACTGAAAATGTATAATACTTCTGCCGGTACTTTTATTATGCTAATGAAGGATAAACGAATCTGGAACTTTCTAACGTGGTACAAAATTGTAAATCGGATGACGATCTAGGTATTTCAAATCTAGCGTCGGTACAACCTTAGAAATGAGGACTTTCTGTCCGTGTTTGAAAAATTTCAGTGGCACCACCGGCTATTAACATTCCGAAATCAAATTATTAAATACTTAACATGCTTTTACAAGATGAAAATAGCCGTCGTTACTATCTAACATCTGTAGTTCCTGGTTGCATAAGCTCTCCTGATCGATTCATGGCTTTGGAACGCTTACTCTAGAGCTTAGTCAAATACTAATACTTCGGCATATTTCATATAAAATAAAATGATTTTGTTTTTAATCAAGAGTTACAGTGCAGAAAGGCATTGCTTTACTTTTCTAGATGAATGTACCTATGTAAAATTACATGATCAAATCTGTAAAGGATAAATAAATTGCCTTTTATTATAAAGTTGAGACTTTAGAATTCTCCTATTATTTCATTGTCACTAGACAACTATTTTGAACAAACTTTTGTGTACTTGCAAATGACCAATGATAGTTGGGATGTAGTACCGTTTACATGGAGATGTGTGCATGATAACTACTACAACATGCACATGTTTCGCCGTACACAACACGACATTGAACGTTTCCAATGAGCCGTGACCGGTTCAAAACGGTTGCCGGATCTAATGGACTACAGTGCGGAGCTTGCGCTCCGTGTAACATCTGACATTGCATTATTTGATTTCTTGTTCACTTCGCGTCATGTTACATGCGTTTGCCATCCTCCTACCTTTCATTTCTTGTTTTCGTTTTTGTGTGCATGTGTTTAAATTCTCCGAACGTTTTCCTCCTACAATAATCGTGGCATTGTCCATTCTTCGAAATTTGGTAATACTATACTGCATAAAAGCAGACTGTGTTTTTACAAATCTATTTTTAATAAAATAATGTTTACTTTTTCATTTGTTACAGGTATGCAAGCTCGGCAAGGACAGCTGATTATTACACAACATTATGTAGGGTTTCATAAGCATAACTTCGTGAATTTCAGGTATATTCGGACATTTTCACAATATGCCATAAAATGGTCTTCCTCGCAATCTTCACATCAATGATTGTGACGCACAAACAAGATTCGTTTAAGATAAGAGACCCTTTGTAAAGCCAACTCTCGCTTGACGTAAGCTATCACTAAACGATGATCTTCACGTAATTCAAAATAATCTTATGAAACATATTTGACTAGTTAAAACATTAATAAGATGAAATGACGGTAAGAGATCGTGATGAGAATATATTCGCCATAATTTTGGTAACATATACAGGACATAGATAGAATGATGAATTTGCGTTAATAACGTGAATTTACTACACCGAAGTAATTAAAAAAATATGGGACAAAGAGCAGCGTTAGATTAATCGTTGTTTGCAAGCTGTAGACAATTACACAAAGGGGACAGTGCTATATTAATTATCATTTTCTCCAAAGCCGGCAGGCGTCGGGCGGGGCCGCCTTCTCTAATGACTAATTACCACTTCGAGTATCGATCTCTCTTAACGCCGGTGTAGTTCATAAACGTTTCTAATGAATTGTTCGACAAACAACTAACAGTGGTCTATTATTTCACGGAAATACATAATTACTTTTAGTTCCATCGTTAAATCACATCGATCTTATTATAATTAACATTTTAAAATATGTATGACGGTCGATGTAGATACACAATGGGTTAACTTTGACGGAATTATGTGTAAAACGGTTCAAAGGATTATTAAGAAATGAAACCGAGTTGTCTTTTCCACATCTTATTAATAAATTCGTTTCATCATCAACTATTTTATTATTTCACTGTTGAACGCGGAGTCTTCTTTTACAATGTTAAACCTTATAATCAACAAAGTGCAGGCAGACTTTACATATCCTATAGAACACTGCAGAAGCTTAGGGTGGGTAAGTTTCATTACGATATTTGTATTATTCGTTATAGCAAGCTATTTATAATCTTTAAAATGCACTTAGCTAAGTAAAGCCTGTATTCAAACCCCATACCCTTGAAGTAGACGGCTCAAATTAAAACAGCTATGCCATCACTGCATTTTGTATTTGTATAATTAATGACACAGGAAACTGCGCATAATGAAAAAAATACCTAAAGGCCTTGATGATAGTAAGCGCGATACAAAATTCTTAGTGCTCATAAAAAAAATTGTTCCGTATCATGGCATACAGTCGTTACAGGTGGTAATGGGGCACATTTATAACACACTCGATCTCATAATGGGTCTGCATTCCGACTTGTGGTACCTACGAGACGATAAGGCGCACGTCCACTTGGATCCAGTTATTTTCTCCGCGGGAATTCCAATTTCTGCGAAATGGTAATCTGTAACAGATTAAAGTGTACACATAATTGAGGTTATCGATGTGCTTTTAAACATATAGTATTATTTCTGGTGTACAGTGTCTAAAGAAAGCGGGAAATAGACTGATTACCTTTAAAATATGTATGTCCCTTTGTTTAAAATACAGCAAAATATTCTAATACTCTTCAAGCTTGAACCTACTTCGCCCGGTTGAAGCCGGTGAAACGTCTCATGCTCGCATCAATTGCTGCGTGGGCTGCAACCAGCACTGGATTTAAATTCAAGAATTCAAATATTGACTGCAAAATGTCTTCAGTAATGCCTGCAGTCTAAAGCAGTGATAGCCTAGTGATTTGAAATTCAGCCTCTCACGCCGGGAGTCCGGGTTCAAATCCTGGCTCGCACTTCTTTACAAATGTGCTTTTTAAGATTAAATATCACTTTCTATAACGGTGAAGGAAAACATTGTGAAGAAATCTGCACACCTAAGAGTACATAAAAAAAAAGGTTTTCTAAGGCGTGTGAAGTTTGTCAACCCGCACTTGGCCAGCGTGGTAGACTATGGCTTTAACCCTCTCATTCTGAGAGGAGACCCATGTCCAGTAGTGGAACGATATAAAAAGATCACGATAAAAAAAATGTCTACAACTTTACCCGAAGTTACTATATGTTCACACATTAAATAAATAAAAATGTTAATCAAACCCTGATTTAATATTTTTATAACTAACTATAACTCACAATCAGCTATAATTTCGTTTCTTTTAGTCCGCAAAAATCGATATTTCGTTCCGTTTTCATAACTTCTTTTAAATTATTAATTTTACGTCATTGCTCGGAAAATTCTCTTTGAGAAAAGGCTCTCAAAAGCCGTTTCCTCGGTTGCTTTCAAAGCTCACCATTCAAAGCTCGGTATGCTAGCAGCAGGCCTTACACTAGGGTTGTAGCGAATATTTTTATTAACAAGATTATGCGTAAATTCTTTGAATCGTTGCCAGTCATTTTATTCCATCATTTCGTTTAATTTTTCATCAGTTTCTATTAAAAGTTATAACAAGTGGAAATAATTGACAATACTCAATGAAAATTTAATGAACCGTGACTATCTTATTTATTCTCACCAATGCTCTCCTAGTGCTTATTTATGTATAAAGTACAATATCATTTTTCATTTTATGCTTTTTTACTCCTTTTTAAACATTTAGTACTTATTATACTTATTGATGTTTGTTTTCGCGTTTCCTCGCCCTACAGCCCTAGCGTTTACTGCCAGATATATTCTCATCGCGTGACCGTCGCGTCGCCAATTAGAACTTAGTCGAGGCTCAGTCTGGTTTTATCTCTCATAATAAGCTTATTAGTTTCATTAATTAAACATTTATAGGGCGTACCAAGTTGTGTCAGGTTACCTGTGATTAGGGTTGCCACCCGTTAAATTTTTAAACTAGGACAAAGATCTGAAAAACTCCAGGTTTTGTAACGTAAAACTCGGGCATACATGTATGTCTATTCTTTTTGCCTCATAAATTGAGTCCAATGTTATCTGTTATATATATGCTACTTATTTATCTTTAAGCAAAACAATCTAAGTTTTGGTAACGAAATAATTCAAACATTACATAGTATTTATTTCTCATCGTAAACGATGAGATTAAAAAAAAAAGATAAAATTAAATACTAATCATCATGTCACATTTGATTTTTCTCCGCTCTGGTTGCAAAACTAAACCTTCTAAAATTAAACTAAAAAAATTTAGATTCCTATATATCCTATATATCAAACTTCTATCAAAAAAGCTAAAATATGTACATCAAATTTTTATTAGCCAAAAAATAGATCTTCCTATGTAACAAACCAAGCATCGACGATTAATAGAGTTATATGCAAAGGTTCTAGCAGGATGTTTTCTTTTTTTTAACTTTCGATATTTACCAATGATTTTAACAGCTTATAGAATGGCCTCGATACATAAAATAAAGTAGTAATAAATAGCCCAATTAAAGACATTGAAAGTATACTTAATTTATATTAACGATGCCGAAAATTTAAAACCCCTGCGGTATGTTAAACCCCGCTGAAACCCTCCCCGACGATGTTCAAACTAACACAAATCCGGGGAAATCCTGACGGATGAAAAACCTACCTAAGTGGTTTCATTATAATTAAATGTAGATCTATTTTGTTGGTAAAATTACCATTAGCCATTTTTCCTTTCTTACCACTAAAATTCAGAAAAGTTATCCGCTGATTAATTGTTAAGTTAAATGATGTGTACATTTTCTTCTTCGCACTGAAATTTTGCAAAAGTTATTATCTGATGAGTAAAAGGTTGTGTATATTTTCTTTATTTCCAACGTTTTTTTGCCAGGTTTAAGTAAAATAAATGCACAATTTTGTGTTCACTTTTGAAAAGAATTTTGTTCTTATGAATTTATCTCAGAACATAGACTAACGAACAGCTGCAATAGCTAATTAGCGAACAGATACACATAGATTCAGACAGGGACTCTGTTTTATACTACATAGAAAAATGTATGAATGTTTAAAATTCTCAAATACAACTAGTATTGAAATTCTGTATACCTATACTCCAGTAGGTCATTTGGTGGTTTGACGTCACAATTCGTTCCAATGAAATGTACGTATAAACGTACGTATATTGTATGCGGTCAGTACGAACTGATAGTGTATCGAATTCCTGTTTGTTGCTTATGACGTTGGTACGAAGCAAGCCCGAAGTGGATGTTAGCATGAAGTGTAATAAAAACATGGTTTTGAGTCATTAAAATTAAATTCTCATAGTGATGATAACAGTTATTAAATGAATACACTATATTTATTTATCATTAACAACATTCATACCTACCAAATAAATGCCAATATGAAATTTTACTCTCATCATCATCATCATCATCAGCCTATTGTAGTCCACTGCCTGACACATAGACCTCCCCTGAGGGGTTATGCCCATAATCCCCACGTTGGGTACGTAGAGCACAGGTTCTCGCGCCGCCTACGCTAATGCCTGGCGACAGCCAGGGCATTTAGCTGTGCCTAGACAAGCCGCGCCATGCCTCGACCGACCAGCACCGGGTTCAGTCGCCTCTTACGACACCCTTTATCCGGGCACAGGGTCGGGGAATGTATTCATACTCCGCCCCGACACGGATAATTACACTACGCTATTCGGATTCTTAACTGTTTATATACATGTATTATCCCGCGGGCTTATGTCCTTTTCAATATAAAAAAATATGTCGTAACATGAAAGGCTTCAATGTTGTCATATACAGCGGTATGTTAATAAAAATTATCTTTAGGTTTAGATTACATATAAATCGCAACGGTGGTCTTGTTAGATCTCGATTCTCACCGGTTGTATCCGTCCACCCACCGTGTGCGGAGGACGTATAAACTAGGCTGCCTATCGTATGGGGCTTTGTATGTTAATACATCACAATCCGATCGGAGCCTCGGCGGCAGTCGCATTACTAAAGCTAATTCCATAATGGTCGTCTCAAGTAAATGTGTCCGTAATCCTCCCAACATAGGGACCATATATTTTTTCTCTCTGCATTACGTTACCGTTTTTGCTTCAGAGGATACATTGATCGTTTTGCTATTAATCAACGTGCTATCGTCATAAGTTATTTCTATGAATTTGGGTGGTGTATCTCTAACTTACTAGATAAAGATAATATAAAAATATAATTCATGGGTCCATACATATATTTATTCAGCAACATTTTGGTAATTCTATTACGTAACACTCCTCATAATTTTCCTCCGAGCTTAATATAATCTTAACCCTTAATCATTTAAATGTGTTATAATTTGAAATAGTGGGTTTAGGTGCAATCTGTCACGTTCAATGACAGTAGGATTAGGCGCTTAGGTCTATCCCTACTACGATTGAGTATCTATAAAAATTCGTTACAAATACATTGGTAATATTCAACGGATCTGATCTATATCGACCAACGACCAATGACGATGATCGCCTAGAGCATTCTTTATCCATGCAATGTAATAGGGATCGACCCCTAACTCGCCTGACACGTATCATAATTCCACCTTCGCCCACCTTCGGCCC
>DWEH01000721.1:0-10805 GCA_018245815.1 Apyrrothrix aesculapus | reverse complement strand
CCAGTTACGTTTACGTCCCAATATGGAATAGGTGGTGAGTCTATTGCCATACACCGGGCACAAGTCCAGACTCCGAGTTACTAGTAGAAATTTCTACTAGAACATATAAGTTATAAAAATCCGATAGTATCTGACCCGGGATTTGAACTCAAAACTTCTCGATCGGCAGTCGGCATGTTTATATCATTATTTTTAAAAAATCGTTTTCGTTCGGTTAGTCTGTTCGTCACGTATCTGTTACATACGAGGGAAGAACCCCTACTGATACGAGTTGAGCAGACCCTGACGCGCTCCTGCCTTGTATTTCGAAATTGGAAAAAGTTTTATGAGCTCTTCTTCACCCCGGAAAGCATACAAGGAACTGTATATTGCCATATAAATTTGGAAGGGTATATGAGTGTCTTACATATGTTCCGACTGAGTTAATTTCCGTAAAACATGAAAGAAAATTAAATATGCAATAAATAACCCACCGATCCCTAGATCTTGATAGCCTATCTCTGTGTTCTCGGTCTCTCGACATTCTGTCTCTCTCCATCTCCCTCGGCATTCGCAGCCTGTCTCGCTCTCGCTCGTGGTCGCGATCGCGGATCGGCGATCTTGATCTGGGAAATGAAAAACAAAATTGACATGAAGATAATGCTTAAAAACAAAAATACAATCATTACATTATTAAGTAATTTACTCCATTCTCTTTATTCATCTCAACGTCTCCTTCGTATATTGTCGTATTTTATTATTTGTTCTAGTGCTTTCATATCGACTTTACGTTTTTTCTCCAGATATTCAAAATATACGAACAGAGAGGCTATTGAGCCCTATGTAGCAGCACTAGTGGTCATATTTCTGTGGTATAATTTCAGAGTTCAAAAGATGAATGAATCCTACTCACTTGGATCGACTGGTCTGTCTGTCCAGGGCGACGGGCGGCGGGCTCCTGTTCCGGTAGCGGCCCCGCGGCGATGGGGACCTTGAAATTGGACGTCTGTCAGCAAACAAGTACTTAGACAACTTGTACTTGGGTTGTTTAACGTTAAAAGCACTGTTCACTATTCGATTTTGCTTTTATTTCTTCAGTGTTGCCACATTATGATCGAATAAACACGTCCGCTTGACAGGATATGGAGAGCGTATGTACAGACAATAAATTCAGATCTATAAAATTGTAGTACCAGAATAAATTAGAATTTGAAAATATCGAAAGTACAATGTGAGCGTATATTGTTCGGGTGCGCTAAGATGGAACGAAATGAGATACATATTAAGTTTATCGCGGTTCGGTTAGTTGTTAGTAGATTAGTATAGTTAATATTACTTAAATACATATCATTCATACATATATGTGTTATAGTGTAGATTTTTTTTAAAATACCCCATGGAGAGGGGTCACAGAAAATTTCCCGACCCTTAAATTGCTAACCCTATCGTTAAATTGCTGGACACGAGTGTCCTCGCAGAACGAGGGGGTTAAGGCTATAAGTCACACGCCTTAGAGGATTTTTTTTCTTTATTAACTCTAAGGAACTATGAAACATGAGCGATTTGCTAACGATGTTTCTGCTCACATTCTGTAAAGAGGTGTGCGCTTAGATTGGAACCTGGGCCCCAGGTGTTTTACACTGAATTTCACTGTTAATCATTGCAAGTAATGATTACAGCTAAAAAAAAAGATTCTCATCTTAAAGTATCTTACCAAAGTGAACGCTTTTCATCAAGAACCGTTAAAGCGAAACAAAATGCTTTTAAGACTGCGATCGAACGACTCACATACATTCCAGATAAAATCACCGTAGACCAATGGCATCGGTCATATTTACCTTAGATGAGTCCCACAGAAGTGAAACTCTTACTGAGCGGTGAGTGTCGGTTAGTAGCAGTTAGTGGTGTTACCTCTTGTCGTACCTCCGCGCGTCGGCCGCGTGGTCGCCGTCGCGCGCGTGGCGCCGCGTGCGCGCGCGCCGCTCCCACGAGCGCGACTGGCGCCGCCGCCGCTCCTCCTTGTCGCGCAGCTGCGCACGCACACACACACACACACACTTAGTTATCTATATAAATAAAATGATACAGGTCCGCCGTTGTGTGCGTATCGCGGAAAAACTACTGCATAGATTCCAATTAAGCCTTCCATGTTTTAATTCTTAGACAATTGCCCCTATAACAAATTATAACGATATCTTCACTTAACGTAAAGTCAAAAGTTTTACTACAATTAGTAGTAATTAAAGCTACAATTCTAAGCTATTTTACAGATTAACAAAGTATATTTTTGCTTGAAATATTTTTTGTTTATGCTGTACATAAAATATATTGTCAATATCATAAACAATGGGTATCTAATAGATACCTACAGCTTAACGACGACGCCCTGCACGTGTACGAGTACACGACCGCAGCACACACACACACACACACACACACACACACACAGTCAGACACAACGTGGAGAAACTCAACGTGTTCAAACACGGGGAACAGGTAGCTAAGATTCATCTATTAAATTTTATCAGATCATGGACATAATGGGCGGTACACGAACAAATGAACCATCGTGCCAAAGCAACTTGGATTTATTGTGCTCAGAAAATGTCCGCTGCGTCATCAAAATTCTTATCTTTTCCTAAATATTTAGAGACATTACTGTAACTTAGTAAAGGGAATAGTTCATTTAATTCTAACTACAATATAAAGAAAATTGACTCACTGAATCTCCCCTCCGATCCCGCCTCCTCGGCGGTTGATCGACGGGCTCTTCTAGAAGCTGGTTAAGAGGTAACACCTGTAAAGGTAATCACACATTAATAAGTTTCGTGTATCACACGTCAGTGTTAAATTAATTTAAGAAAATTGGTCGCCAAGTGAAGATCGCCTTAGCGGTTATGCCTATCAACTTTTTAATTAATACATCATCGTTTTAAATAACCCTGTATATTTTTAAAGCAGTGATAGCATAGCGGCTTAGAAGTCACTTCCATTCCGAGGGTTCTTTGTATTAATCTTGACGCGCTCCTTTTTTATGCGCGCCTGACGACAATGCAAATGTCTATAGCAGTATAAATACTTTTCTTTTTCTTGAAATATATCACAATCCATTACACTCCCACCTTGTCGTTGCATTTACTTCTTATTCTTTCCGCAATCCATATTTACCTAGATAATCACAAAAAACGTTTTAAACCATTCTCATCCATCACATAACTTTAAACGGCTGAACGGCTGTTCCTCTCTATACTCCTCTTCTTGTCCTTTACTCACCTTGGTCAATGTCTGCTCCTGGTGGGGGGGCGGATGCTGTCGGGGGTTCCGCGCCACCACCACGCGGTGGCGCTGCGCCTCCACCCGCGGCTGCAGCGCACTCAGAGCTCCCGGCGACCGCGGACGAGCGCGCTCAGTGACCGGTTGGGGTAATGTGCCTAGGGAACAATATTACATATCTAAAATAAAACATGAGCATGGCCACTCGCCAGATCTTAAACAGTCAGTCATTAAAATTATTATTACTATTACATCGTCATGCCAAGCGTCTTGAGGGGTAGACAGGGATCAGTAGCTATCAGTTAAACGTGGGAGGCGGTGATTAGTGGACGTGACTCGAATTCGTCACGTAGGAGATTAAACAAAGTTACAATATTCATAAATCCAGAAATTCATATTCCTCACAAACTAACCGTTTCCATTGGTTTCCACTTCGTCGACCTCTTTCTTGAGCTCCTGCTCCTCAGGAGGCGGCGAAAGCTGCTTGGCGTCCACGATCAACGGCTTCAAGTAATCGTGGCTCTCTAGAGCCTTGAACAGCATGTCCACAAAAGGTTTTGTCTCTGGAATTATGTACGACAAACTCTTAGTTATATTATTATTCTATCATCACACCAGGTCCTTATGAAATAGGCAGAGAGCACCGATTGCCAAATATCTCCATCCTTCCAGATATGACGTTCTTCTCCTACAACCATCACTATCTGCACACATGCCCACCGGTTCACAGCATATATAACATTTCAATGTGGTACATTAACTAACCCTGCTGAAGAAACACATCAAGCTGATCCAGCATACCGTCCCGGAGCTCATCCAGGGGTTTGTCCTTCTTCACCAGCGCGTACACATACTTGGCGAGCGCAGCGGGGTCTGCATCACACCTGGAAATAGTCAAGTTCGAAGTAAGTCACGAACTGCTATTTAAAATAAATATAGAATTATCCGGGGGGAAAAAAAGCCAAAATAAGTTTTACATATTGGGATGCAATAAAAATACCATCTCCCGCAAGGATGCGGTCATACGCAAAGATGAGCGTAAAACTTCACAGGTATGATTCATAAAACAAGTAGCGCCATCTGTGTACTGATATTATTAACTACAGTGGTACCAGTAAGAATCCCATATACCTAATGAAATCCGTTGGACTCTTACTTTTCTGCTATAATAAAATTTACAAGTATAGAGAATAAGACAGTTTGTTCTGTTCTGTTCCTTTTTAAAATATCTACAAGTTCCTGGTTAATAGTGAATGTGTAAAATGTGTGAGCATGACTTCATGCATTGTTTAAGCTAAAATTTGGCTGTCACATTACTTTTAAAATTCATGTGTTTGCATTACAGGAAGCCGTTGCACATATATTTAATATTGTACTATCTATTATAACATACTTATTTACAAAATTGAAAGGGCTTATCAAAACTGATAGGAACGATCCACGTAATTATTGTAATAGATAAAATACTAAATGGAAGTTAATTTCAGTACATGTCCCACTAAAGTTTTGTTATTTTAATTGTTATCTTAAATGACTCTTCTACATGTTTAAGACTTCAGCGCACTCAAAGAAAGTTCTTAGCTGGATTTTATCTACTCAATCCATCCACATTCATTTTTGCAAATAGACTGACTTACACTAAATCCACATTTGAATAGTTAAATGATAAATGTAGAAAAAGCACATAAAGTCTGCAAGGATAGATATATATGGCACTCGGTGCTCTCTACCTACCCCGTATAGAACCTGGCGTGATGATATAAAAATAACAGTAGTAATTATTTGTATACCTAAACATCAATTAAATTATTAATGAAAACGGCGGTTCAGCAGACAAACGTTCAGACAAACAGTTGCGATCACCATCACCATCACCATCAGCCTTTGGAGGTCCACTATTGGACACAGGCCTGTCCTAATCAGCGCCACTCCTCCCGGTCCTGAGCCTTCTGAATCCAGCAGTATCCCGCTGTTATACAGGTCATCAGACCACGTGGTAGGAGGGCGACCTACGCGTCATCACGCAAACAGACAAACAGACGCGATAGGAATCTTTTTCATACTGTCCAATAACGATGAAAGAATGTTTAAGGATATATTCTCACGCACTACGTCATGTTTGCGAGCCATAAATCCAGCGAAACGACGCTAGATTATTCACGTGCGTACAAGTTATATGTTCCTACATTAAAAGCAACTCTGTTTACCTACATCGTTTACACGCCGAAACCATTTAAGGCGATTTTGTTGTGACTTGATATGGGGATACTTTAAACTCATGGTAAGAGTATGGGCTACATAGAATGCTTTTGATAAATGGTGTCTGGAAGCACAGAAACAAGGGGTGAAAGACTGTAGAGGTACTCGCAGGTCTGACTCGGTTGCAGATTGCGAGCTATCTGTAAAGTTAAGCAATGCTGGCAACAATTGGCTCTTAGATGTATGACGGATAGAAGAATATGTTCAAGATAATTTTTACACTTGGCTCACCCGTGTCTAACAGTGGAACGAAAATTGATTGCTACCGTGGCAATCGTTTTAAAGTTCCTTAACCAGTAACGAAGTCGCCTGCAATTTTTATTACGTTTTTTTTTTGAATGTACAACGTTCGTTTCGCGATTTTCGCGCCAACTTTCTCTCCCGGCCCACTGTAGGCCGAAGGGCGCTAAAAGTAGATGAATATATGATAACAATAACACCGTACGACGTTCATTAAATGTATGCATGCATACACCATCAAATGAGTACAACTTGCAATTTGACACAGACTGGCGCCGCCAAGAACTGAGGCTTCAGGGAGACTATCACATTGGTCAGAACACGTCAACGATGTGTTAAAACAACGGCGTCTTCACCACGAGCTCCTACTTTTTTGCTAGCAATAGTTCGCAAAGAGAAAGTACCTACTACGCGAGTCACACCGCAATTCATAATCGAAACTTGTTCCGACCATTACCGATTTCCTGCCCAGAGACAAATGTAGAATATTTAGAGGTTTTATGGTTTTTTTGACAGCGATCTTCAGCTATCTTTTCCAGCCAGATATTACATACAAAAATAGCAAAATGTATGTATGTTATGGATATATAAATTCACTTACTGTGTGCCTATTGATTAACCACAGCCTAACATATTTGACATTGACATGAACGTAAACATGAATATTCAATATACTTGTAGCATGTATCATATGAAAATTTTGGTTTTCAACACTTCTTCTTCAAATAAACTAACTATACGACCAAATCTCACTCCTGCGTGCGCGCAATATTGCTAAAAAGCGGTACAAGAGACTTCTCTTCACATAATATTATATACATAGACATATATATACCACACATTATATGTAATACCGCGCGTTGGTTCAGTTGGTGATAATAATAGTTCACCGTGCGTTACTCGTATAGCGACCGAGGTGTGAGTCAATTCGGCTATAATTAGACATGCTGCATTACTGCTTGGTGTTTGTTAATCTTGACTGCCGGCCGATCTTAATATATTGAGAAACATTAAAAAAAACAAATAATAATAATCACTCCTTGCTCTGCTCGACTGGCTTATCGGTCGTGTTGGTTGCAAGCGCGTCTGCCGATCGAGAGGTCGTGATTCAAATCCCGGATCGGGTACTATTGGATTTTTCTAAGTTACAATTTCTAGTAGTAGCCCAGGGTCTTGGATTTGTGCCCGGTATATTGCAATAGTCTCGCCCCTTAATCCACGATGTGACGCAGAATTCAACACGTGGATCATGGGACTGTCCTTCGGGGAATACAGACTTGAAGATAAAAAAAATGTTTAGACTGCAAATACAAAAAAATAAGTAGTGTTTAACATTAAAATAAATTCTTAACTATGCCCATTAATATCTTTATTATGCGACGACGATTACCGCATGTATGAATATATTAACTTTGGGTTCTATAATACTGTAACTAGCGAAACAGGATTTCAGATTTATGATACATATGTCAATGTGGCATACTTTGTTTACGTATTTTCTAGTAGTGGCTCGGAGTCTGGATTTGTGCCCGGTTTATAGCAATAGACTCACCATCTATTCCATAATGGGACGTAAACGTAACTGGTAAAACATGGGAGTGTACTACACTCCTCTGCCTATCTCTTTGGGGATTAGAGTTGTGATGTTATGTTCATTTTAAATCATGATTGTTGTATTTCTTTGGCCGTTATAATCATAAATTTAATTGGATATGTGTAATAATATTATCATGGTTCTCTATTATATATAAGTCATGTAAATCTGTCCTTTAATTCATTTTTATTTCTTAAAATATTAATAGGAGCAGTAATTTTGGTATTTAATTGGTATTCATTTATTCACAAATAAAATTAAACAGTCATTTGTTTTATGAAAACCATAACCAATTATTTTCACTTTTTGAGCTGCCATGTTACAAATGCGATAATACAGGTAAATTTCACACACTTCAATAAAAACAGTAGAATTGAACTTTTTCATTGAACAACTGGATAGGCATCTAAGCATAACCATTTCACTGTTGCATTGTCAGTCAAGTTCATTATCAGGTTTGATAATCACAGCTCTGATAGGCCAGTTAAATATATCAATATGGTAAAATATGAATGTAATTAAAAATACATACATATCTTAACGCCAGGACCCTCACGGGGTAGGCAGACAGCACCTTGTGCCAAATATCTCTATCCTTACAGACCTGCCGTGCTTCTTCTACATTCATCACTCTCTTCATACTTCATAATGAAAAATAACTAGAATATTATTATCATTATATCACCACACCCCTCATGGGGCAGACAGAGTGAACCAAAGTCAATATCAATATTACTATGAGTGGAATAAAGAACACATCTTTTATGTCTTTATTTTTACATGTTTCTATATATTTTTGATAACATTGAGCCTTTATCATTGCTCTATTGAACATTAATCTCTTTTTGATTGTAACACATTAAAGCCAGTTTACAACACTGGCCAAACGACACCCACTCAAAGAAAATCATGGAGAATTTTGTAGTGTATGATTTCCTCTCAACATCACATTTTAAAATTGCATATATTTAAATGAACTAGTTCCATATGTGATAAATCAAAATATATTGTATAATAGGGGTAATGTAAGGTTACAGTTAATTTTACACAGAAGATGAAAGAGTTTCTAAAGAAAAATATATGCCCTTGAATTCCATTCCTTATTAAGCCCTAAACAAAATGAAACAGGGCTTTAATAAACAAATAAAGTTATCAACATTTGATAAGACTGTAAATATTTACAATTGTGGATGCAACATACATGCCATAGGAAAAAAATTGTAATGCACATAGTACATTCTATACAGACAGACATTAGGATAAGGTAAAGAGGTAGGTTGCTTTTTTAAAACAAGTACTACTACCAAAGTCTGTCAACCCACACTTGGCCAGGACAGCAAAGTATGACCTTAATCTTTCTCATTCTGGGTGGAGACTCATGTGCAACAATGGACTGATAATAGGGTTGATGTTTAAAGATATACATGAAGAATTCTTGATGTTTCAATGCTCACTGTAGTTTTTGTCACACTAAATCATGCTGTGTTAGAGAGAGATGCTTAATTCTATAGCTAAAACCCTTGTATTTATTGTTTTGATTATAGTTTCACTTTTAATTTAATATAGATCTCGATTATCTGTCACATTATAAGATAATAAATCCAGTACATAATGAGTAATAAAGTTTTATAATTATATCGACATTGTACTATTAAAATCAATTTTGAATGCGTGTTTGATGATTTAAAATGAATTAAACGAGTATGTTTGCATATCATAGGTAAGGTAGCATCATTATAAGAGTAAAGGTAGATATATTCGAGGAATTATATTAACATTAAAAATGATCATATTGTAAATATATATAATGCTATGATTCCCGTAAAATTCATATTCATAATTAGATTTTTGTAAATAATTTGATTCGTCATCAAATTGCTCAATAAAATTATATTCGTGAATGCTTTGCGTAAAAGTAGTAAAACTTTGCATTAACCATCTCACGTTGACGCTAAGTTTGACACTTGTAGTAAGACTACTATTTCATATAACCTATGCGCGTGACACTTCCCCTCGTAACTTAAAACTTAATAACATTAGTCATCGAACGGAAGTTAAACGAAATAACGTTTAATATATTTATACCGCAGTTGAAAGTTTGCAGTTATAAAGTTTGATGCAGTGAAAGTCGAACAGTAATTTCAGAACGAATTTAGAATCCACGCGAATGTCAAATGCTTGCTGATAAAAAAAACTATTACGAAACAGTAATGTGACACCTGGACATATTTTACACACATGTTTACTATTCCACGGAGTTAGAAGCACTGAAACGGCTCAAAAACATGGAAATAATAGAAAATAACGCATTTTGGAGGGTGTTTGGAAGTGTAATTAAGAAAAAAAACATGGCCGAAAATATACTCACAGGGGTTCCAATATGGACGTCAACCATGATTTGAAAGCGTCTGGGTTTTCAATAATCATCTTATTCACAATATAATACGTTAAATGCGACAATCCATTAACCGCGCACTTGTTAAGAACGAAAAATAAAAAAAAATCCTTAGGAAAGTAATTATTTCTCGCTTAATATCACGTCTTCTATAGTACAGTTTTCTTTGCAAACTACTTTTTTTTATTTTGCTTTGCACTTGCGTCGACACTTGTCATTGACACAGATTAGACAGATATGCAGCTGGCGATGTTGCCATGCGTAATTATTGCTTTAAGATGATTAAAGAATAATAAGCATTTATAGAAATCATTTAAAACAATAAATAAAATAGAAATAGATTGGACGGATTCAAACCTGTCTACAAAATAAATTGTTATTTAGTTTTCTAACAATATTTAATTACAGTAACACTATTACACGTAAATATAACAGTTAACTGTATACACACTTAACTTATATTTTTAATTGTACATAATTATAAATGAAACAACAGCTAGAACAAATAGAGTCGATAACTTGACAAATTAAGTACTTTTCATTGTTACAGTGTAACTTAATATCCAATGTGTTATATTCAAAGATTATCATAGGTATTAAGACTGCGCGACGTAAAATATGTCGCGTTCCTTTGTTCATTTTAATAAGTAGACAATGATAATTGTTCGCAAATAATTATCTGCGGTGGTAGAATGAATTAATTTTATTTAAATTATATGATAATGAACAGTAATATATTCAACACATGATCTGTTCTACATTTGAATTAACATTAAATAAGTACTTATCATTTTAAGGAGACCCGTGTCCAACAGTGAAATGATAAAAGGATTGATGATAATGAATTAACTTGACTGCCTCTTTGGACTCAAACGCGAATGTCGATTGAGAGGTCCTGGATTCAAATCCCCCGTCGTGTACTATTGGATTTTTCAAAAAATTAGAATTTCTGATATTGACTCGGAGTCCGAATTTGTGCGGTGTATGGCAATAGACTTACCACCTATTCCATAATGGGACGTAAACGTAACTGGTGAAACGTGAGAGTGTACTACACTCCTCTGC
>DWEH01000720.1:0-10811 GCA_018245815.1 Apyrrothrix aesculapus | reverse complement strand
CTGGTGAAACGAGGGAGTGTAATACATTCCTCTGTCTACCTCTTCAGGGATTACAGAATTGATGTTAAATTTTTTTTTTTTATAAAAATAGACCCTACTAATTTAAAAACTGTTATAAACTGCAGTTGATTGCAGTTGTTAGAGCATCGCGATCCTCCAAGCTAACCAAACAAACGAGCGTGCTCAGTTGAAGAAATTCGCAATTAAAGTTGAACTCGGTAACTCCCTGTCAATGTCTTTTAAGGTTTGTATGTACATAAACCTCAACTTATGGTCAATCGGAGCCACTGAATTTTTTAATTAAGAAAATATAATATAATTCGATGGTTTTTCAGTAAAGCACGAGCACCGTAGACGTTGTAAATCAATTTTACGGGATCGGGACGCATAAAATATCAGCGCTATTTCGACCGAATTGATGACTGCGTGTGGGCAAGCAGAACCACTTTTGTGGAGGGTGTTCCTTATCTTTTCTATAGCGATGTCTCTTCGATAGCATTTTGTACCCATGATACTGATTATTAGTAAATTTAGTAAAATGACAACACTGCAACAGTTGATGAATTTTGTAAATCTGCTAATGAAGTTCTGGTAGTGCTTTCGTCTAAAGAATATTTGTATGTTAGTGACCACTAACGGTCAAAGGTGGTAGGTTCAACCAAATAAAAATTGGGAAGTACCTATATCGAAAGCAGGCTGAAGAAAGCCGCAGCTTGAAATATTTGCTATAATTTGTCCTTTCCACGTCAAAGTGTACGTTGTATCGCCCTCCACAGGGGACAATTTTCTACCAGTGAAAACATAGGAGACGTTAGAAAGACGTATTTGGGCGCACTATGGGTTGGCGTCGTCATGAGAGGCTGAGGTAAAACGCGCCATATTCTTACGCGGTTCATAGTACATTGATTCAACTACAAAGCAATAGCAGGCGCACTGTTTATACGCTACCCTTCTACTGAAGTCAATACTGAAATATCATTTTTAATTGTTCGAAGAGCTGACAATTAATGTGAGCAAAATTCCTTATACTAATTCCAGCGGGCGTGTACTGGCGATATTAAGCACAATTATTGTAGCATACAAAACTCACTACTATAAATGTCATAACGCAATATTGACAGTAGCATGATGGAAATACAAAATTTATTTTAATCAATCGCGAAGAATCGTATCTTTCGAACATTTCACACGCTAGTCCGCATCACGGTTGTATTTTAAAACAAAGTATTAGTATGTGGGTTAGCGCGCCACGCTGCTCTGTTTATGTGTTTAATTGACAGTACAATGAATCATTGAAGAAAAATATCGAAATTCCACTGATTGTGGTACTTATTCCTTAAATAGAAAATGACTTGGCCTGAATAACAACTTCCTAAGTTCATTACGTAAAGCATAACTATGTACATTAGGATATAAATAAGCACCTATGTATGAAACTAAATGTCTGAAATGCAATGTATATCAAAAATAGAACCAAAAACTAAAGTAACAATAATTTTTAGTTCAATTATTTTTTGGTCGCGGTATTAAAAAAAAACAATGTATGGAATATTATTTAACTCTGCCTACTCCAACGGAGACAATACAGGCGTGATGTTATGTTATGTTTATTTCAGTGCAGATAGGAACAAATGACAAACGTCTTTTTAAACTGCCATTAAAGCCTCTATAGAAATTTAATGACCACTTAACACAGCTGTAAGAACCAACACTGTTTGCTAAATGGTTGATATAATTGATAATAACGTTACATGAGCGAAATAAATATATATACATATGTGTGTATATGCGATATATAAAATAGGAATACTAATAGTTGTAATAAAAACCGAAACTCGATTAAATCTACAAATGGATACATGAAAAAATAACGACCTCCAGCGGCAAACTAGAGTGAATATACCGAAACACAATAACTGTTTAGACAAGTGGTTACAAACAAACAACCAACAGTACACTTTGTATGGTTTAGTCATGGGCTCACTAGTCTGTTTGAACTGGTCTTATTCGGCCCGTATTCGGAATAAAATTATTTATCATTTTAATTTTAAACCTATTTTATAAATGTAACCTTGTTGTTAAATATTCTAGACCTCATGGAATCCGGGCACATTGTGTTCTTGTCGCTGGAGAAGTTTACTTTCAGTACTTACAGTAAACTCATGCATCAAGATGTCTCAATACAGGTTGTATCTCAACACAATTGTTGTATCTAAGGAATATTTGTCATAACTATACAATATTAGGTTTGAAGTGGTGAATTAATATAGCCATAGTATGATGATAAGATTGTTCTTTTGTCAAATTACATCCCCCGACCCCATGCCGGGATACCAGGGAGTCGTAAGAGGCAACTAAACCAGGTGCTGGCTATTCCCCTGTCGCACAGTCTATCTGAGTTAAATGCCTTGGTCACTAATGGGCAGCAGCGTAGGCAGTGTGAGCTGTATTCTGCCATCCCCGACACACATGTCCAGAGTGAGGATTATGGCCAAAAACCCCTCACGGGAGGCCAAAGTCCAGTAGTGGTCTGAGATAGGCCTTGAGTAGATAGGTCTTAAGTAGTGCTGAAAATTTATAAGGCTCTCAGCTTACATTATATTGTATAGGTGAGGCTCATCAAACCTCATATTTGTTATGGTCACTTACATATATTATCATTATATGTGTCACATCACATCTCTTATAGGTCAGATACTGGCTAATGGTGCAGTAGAAGTTTACAAAACTGGTGTGTGTGTATGAAAAAGAGTGTTGAATGTAAAAGAAGCAACATCAGGTCTGTAAGGATAGAAATATTTGGCACTTGGTGATATGCCTACTGATGTAAGAAACAAATTTACATACATTATAATATTGTAAACTTGAGATCTTTAAATTGACAGACCTACAAAAATAAATATTTTGTTTTCACCCCCTATTCTATGGGATGTATAACATAACTGGAAAAATGTGAAAGTGTTTTACACTCCTCGGCAAAGTCCTTATGAAAAATACAGGTGTGATGTTATTTTTTATGAAATTATTTATTGTATATTTTTTATGAAATGATGTTGGGACATACAAGTATTAAAAGGTTTTTTTCAAATGAGATATCAGTTTAAATACATTTAATACAAAATGTTGACGCTACAAACTTGGGTTGCGAGCAAACATCTATGCTTCACAAAATTAGTTGTTTGGGATAAATTATGATGGAAACTAATTGCAATTTAACTAAGGATATCACCTAATGATGCTGACAATGAATATAGGATATTTTTAATCCAAATTGTACAGTATAATTTATACTGAAATAAAACTAATGAAAACCATAAAGCTTGACAGTACACGAAAAAACAAATGAAACATGCAAATTTTAATAAAATGAATGATAAACAGATTTATAGAAAAGCAGTTGTAGAGAGTTTGGTAGAATTTGGAATATTAGATTAGTAATGCTCACTGTACTGAGTAACACTGAAGAATTCAGATGGATGATTTGCAGCATAATATAAAAATATGGAGCAGTAGTATTGTTGATTGAGTTAAAACACAGCAAAGTACGAGTTCAACTGATGAATGACTGATCGAGGCAATAAATATGATGTTTAATAGATTCCATTTAGCCAATATGTGTAGCCTTGATCTAAATGTGCGGAGACAAATGGAGTTATGAGCATGTTACAAACTACATATTATGTCAGTATCAATATTGCATGAGAATTAATTTACTATTTAGCATCGCTACTTGATAAAATAGTTGAATGAAAGGGATGTTACTTGTAGATGGAAATATAATGGCCTTCGTAATTTTAACTAAATGTTACCAATTAAGAATCAAATTTACAAATGTAATATTATTGAATATTTATAAAATAGACAATTTTAAAATTTAGTTATATACATTTCAAGAGGTTCATATATTTATTTGTTTAGTATTAATATAGTTTATTTTATAATACTGAGCTGAGCAAACAAGCACATTTATATATAATTGCAATTTATTTAGTATGTACAAAATGTATGTCTATCACAATGTTAGTTCTGGTGACACAGGCATTATAAGCAATTTTTTTTCAACTGCAAGGGACTTTATGAACTCTGCCACCTTAAAAACATCCTAGAAATATTATCAGGAAAATTTCTTTTTACAGAAAAACAGAGGCTGAGAGAGCAATCATACATAAGGGGTGACCATCAAAAATGTCATGACTACAGGCACAACAAATTTGTTTCTATAGCATTAATATTATTAATTAAAAATTGTATGTTCACTGTGATGTTACCTCGAGCCACAGTGTTGCATCACCCAGAATTTGTTAATATTATACTCATTTACAACATATAAAAAAATGGAAACTTTATGAAATATATTTAATGTAGTTTTTATTTTCATTTTTTGTAACAACAGACAATGTTGTATAATGTGTTGCACATATAACAGACAAACTAAAAGACAAAAAGTATAGGAGCTGTCAAAAACATGAATAGTATGTCATATTATTTGTTTAAAAAAGTCTAAGATAGAATTATCTAAAGATTAGATTAATAGACATTATGTGCATCATCATGTTGATTTAACAAAAATATCGTACTTTAAAAGCAATCAACTAGTGGAGTTGTGTCAGTTGGCTGACTCAACTACAATAATTAGAATTTGCACATGATAGTTAGCATCTAAATCTAAGCCATACTGGCGGGGTAATGAAAAAAAATACACGTTGTTTATGAATCGAGGATCGACTGGACAACGGATCGTCTATACATCGTCCGCGCCTCCCCAGTGTAAATAAACAAATTCAAATTGTAAACACTGGAGTAAAGAGAACTTAAAAACGGGTAATTTGCGATCTAAATCGGCTTACGCGATTCTGCGTCCACAAAACCGACCTAACAACGCCGATTTCGAGTAGGAACAAAAAAAATGCACTGACTGCAACCACATCCCGCATTATCTGATATAGCTGCCGTGAACGAACGCCAGGCCACATTTTACCTGTTTGTACCGTTACAGATGTTGCGAACGAGAATAAATCCAGGAACAATTCAACTTCAACACAAATTGAGTGCACACAATGGGATGATCACGTTTGACAATCTACAGCTCGACCAAAACATAGCCTCTGAGGCACCTTGCAGGGGTAATATAACAATATAAATTACAAAAACACTCGCGTTAACTCTTTCATAAGGCTATAAAATACGTTTTTAATCAAAAACCTGCTGAGTTTAAACACATTCAGCGAAAATGCTGCATGATTGGTACACTGAAAATGGCATAACACGCAAACAGTTCAGCCGAAATTCACAATGAAACACTTCACTTTTACACCAAAGTTTGTTTGAGGAACGCGAGACTTGCCGCGGTATGCATTTTTTCACTCACCTTGTTGTTTATTTGCTATTTTATTAAAACAGTTTTGAAAAACTTCATATAAATGCATAGGCTCGTCATCGCTCGTCGCCATTTTGGAATTTACTGTCCAAATAAACCATAGACAATTCAGAAGGCTGTAATGGGGGTCGTTCCAAAACGAGTACATCATTATCGATAATAATTTTTGAAATACAAATATGTATAATTTTTTTTTGCTTTGATTTTATTCATTGACTTCGTTAAATTAAGACTTTCCAATCGACATAAGTGTGCTGCACAATTTTCCACTCCTCACAAAGTGCAACTTATAAAGGGAACTTAAAAAATAAGTATAATTGTCAATCTAAATTATTTTGTTTTCGTGCACTTGCAGATTGTTTTATTGACAGCTTATAAATGCATTTCTAATGCGGCAGTTTATAATTGCCCCGTCGTCTGACCCATGGAGGTCATAGAAAAAGATCCACGATTCGCCATGTTTTGCTACGAACTGACATAAGAAAAGTCTACCTACAAAATTTTCGAGTGCACTTAAAAAAACAGAAACACTCAGGTCATCTACATGTAACATGTTCTCACTGAATTCTATAAACAGTCAAAATCAGGTGAATCACGCATTATAAATAATTATAATACTATAAATAGCCAATTCTGTAAGATAATGTTGTTATCGGATAACCTGTTTGTTTGCAGATTCTTATTAGTTTTAGTCAATTATCATCTCGCTACGTTAGTGTATTCAAACAAAGAAAGCAAAGCAGTGTCAAAAGCAAGCATGTGAAGAGTAATGAAGGCGCGGCGGTCGTGTGTGATGCAACAATTTGTCCCGATAGTCTAGAGGAATCGTTTCGTAATTTTGACAAAAATGTCCTAACTGAGATGCGTAGTATTGACGTCCGAGCCGTGGCGTCGCTAGCCGGGAGTCGAAACAGCTTAAAAAATATTTCAACGTTGACATCAGCAAAGAAAATCTCACACATTTCATCCGATTCCTTTGAGCTGAACAAAAATGGGTGGTCTCGACCGACTATTACAGTTGATATGCGCGGGAAGAACACAAAATTTAGCTTCACAGACAACTTCATTGGCTTGTTAGCAAAAAGTGTACAGCGCAATCAGTTCAACTATAATATACAAGTGCGGGGCTTTAAAACTGAGCGGAGTGTTACTGCAGATCTGAAGAGGAACCCCAACCTTATCAATAGACTCCGTAAGTTTTTGGGTCAGTATGTTTAGCTTCCATTCTTATGTTTTGCAGTTGAAGCAGGTATGAGAAATAGTGACTCAGTTTGTTTTTTAAGGTTTTCATATTTACACATTTACATGTAGTGATCTGTAGACCGGTAGGTAATATGATATTTCAAAACGAGATTTATACTGTCAATAAAATACTTTTTAGATATGTTTTGCTTTAAGTGTGGATATTTCGCATGATTATATCCATTCATTAATTGATCTTTAACACATGTCGATGACTTTTTATTTGGATATTTCATTACTTTCACTTAAATTTCAGACATATTACAAAAAAAAAATTCAGAATGTTATTTTCTACAGCATGCATTCATATACATTGAGTTCCATATTAACTTATCATAAGTATGCATCCTAATAATGAGCCATACAACTTAGTATGCCTAAGTATATTATAAACAAACTTATGCTATCGAACATCAGGTATATTTTATTCTTTGAAATCCCTAACAGTCACATGTTAGCCTTTATGACATAGTAAGAATGTAGCTCAACATCCTAAGTGGTAGATTATAAAAACCTTGGAATATGGGTTAAGGGGGCTCAAAATTGAATATTAATGTCGACCTCTAAACTATTCTTCTTTATGCTATTTGTGCTTTGCAATGCTTATGCGCTGCACTGTCATACCTTATTTTAAAAATTTTTCTTCATGTCTGGTGTGATTTATCTATTATTCTGTTAGATCAGTAGATTTTTTTTGTTTTATTTGACTGCCTTGTTGGTCGTGTTAGTTGCAAATGCGACTGTAGATCAAGAGGTCTTGAGCTTACATCCCGGGTCGGGTATTATTAGAATTTTCTTAATTAGAATTTCTAGTAGTGGCTCGGAGTCTGGATTTGTGCCCAGTGTATGGCAATAGACTCACCACCAATTCCATATTGGGATGTAATTGTAGCTGGTGAAACTTGGGAGTGTACTGTGTAGTACACTCCCAAGTTTCACTTCCCATATGTAATCCCCGAAGGATTACAGGTGTGATGTTACATTTTATTTGCTTCTGGTTTTTATATGTATATATTATGATGCTTGTATTATAACATTCCAAATTTATTTTATTGCAATCAACAAAGTCATTCAGAGATGATACAGTCAATTATTATAGGATCAGATGATTTACAATTTGGTCATAAGTTGTAGTAACACATATGTTATAGACATTGCATGGTACTTCACTTATATTTGAGGATGATGGTAAATCTATATGTTCCAGTGATAATATCAAAATGAAGTGCACATTTGTTAAATGAAAAGTTGAACATAACATCACACCTGTAATCCCTGAAAAGTTAGACAGAGGAGTGTAGTACACACTCACATTACACCAGTTACATTAACATCTTACCATGGAATAGGTGGTGAACCTATAGCCATACACCGGGCACAAATTCAAACTCAGAGTCATTACTAGAAATTTCAATTGGAAAATCTAAGTGAGGCAAATAGCAATAGTACTTGATCCGGGAATCAACCCAAGACCTCTGGATTATCAATTGCACTTGCAACCCTCAACCAACGAGGCAATCAATTAGTCAGTAAAATTAAAACAAATAATTATTAGATGTAATTAAATATTAGTCACCGACCGAAACAGGTTTATCAGCTGAAACCGTGACCAAACTTTCGTTTGGACATTTTTAAATATGCAATTCTTCTGTCAATAATTATTTAATTATACACCATGTACTGCACAATGTTTTGAACACCTGTAAACTACAATCCATGATAAGTCATTAAGATAAATATTCTTGAAATATATTTCGGATAGACTGACTGGATATTGAGATTTGCGGTTATCTAAACATGACCCTACAGGTGTAATCTTATCAGAATAATTTTGGGCAAGATAACTTTTTGTCATGATTTCTTACATTTATTTGTGCAGCAACAGCCAAGCCCTGACTTGGCTGTAATACATTTATATTCATGTCAGTCCTGTCAGAGCCTATTACATGTCAGTCCTGTCAGAGCCTATTACATGTCAGTCCTGTCGGTGCCTATTACTGGAATTAACATGAATGAAAGTAATTAATGTTTTCATGAACAAGTTTAGGTTTGATTGTGAAACTGAAATGCTTAACATGCTCTCCAGGGTACATATTAGCCTGTAGATTGAATGGGTCATCATACCTGGTTGTCTTACATTACTTGCATCATGCCTGTTCATATGCTTCTGTCAGGTTTATTAATAACTCATCTTAAGCAAAGTAAGAATTAATTACTTTCATCTGTTCTATTAGATACCTATTCAATTTGTTCATTTCGTATGATGGAACATATACCAGAGTAAGTTGTAGATCTAAGACCGATAATATTCTACTTTACAACACAGGTCTCAATGTCACCAATGACACAGCAGAAAAATCAACTGTTAATTTGGGACCCGAAGTGGCACCGAGGCTGGAGAAGTTGCTCAATGAAGACACTGTTCTCACTAGCCAGCAAAAGGACAAGATTAAGATTGCATTTGCTGAAGGATATCTCGCTGGTAGGTATAGATGTTGTGTTTAGCCTAATTTATTGATCAAATATAGTTCTCATAAATCTCAAATGTAATTATTAACATAGGCAAGTAAGATATAATATATAGACATTATTAACCTATAATTATTGTATACCCACAAAGAGTGGACTGTTGAGAACTCTTTATCGTCTGTATTGTAACACCTAGATTTAAACCAACGGTAAACAATAAATTTATTTGAATTTGAATTTCTTCCATAGGTCTTTGGTGATGGAATGAAGTTGTAGGGTTACTAAAAAACATAATGAACATTTGGATGCATCCAATTATTAGGTTTTGTAATATGTAACCATTTGAAACTTAACATAGAGTGTCCTATGCAAAATTTCACAATTTTTTGACTCCAGTGACCAGAAAGGAAGAAAGGGCCTAGCTAGATATAAAGAGATACGGTCTTTATTTAAAATACAAGTACATCTAACAGTAACTAATTTTAAATAATATTTCTCATTCTTCAGGGTCCCACCCAGAGAATGCTCGCGGGACCAAGGCTTCGAAGTACCTGAAGCTGGTACAGCAACTACTCACCATTGTGTTGTTCCTGGCCATTTTTGTGAGCCTCATGGCATCAGTCAGCGGCACGGTCTTCCGGTAACTATTCATGTAGTGCACCATTGCCAGCTTTTGGTATTGAATCATTCAAAGAGAGAAGTCCAAAAAAAATTTAAATCACGCCTGTAAACCCTGAAAAGGTAGGCAGAGAAGTGTAGTATACTCCCACATTTCACCAGTTAAGTTTACGTCCCACTATGGAATAGGTGGTAAGTATTTTGCCATACACCGAGCACAAACCCAGATTCGGTGCCGCTACTAGAAATTTCTACTACAAAATCGAAGTTATAAAAATCCAATAGTACCCAACCCTGAAGAAGTTCAATTATGATTATATCACAAAGTGTAGGCTTCAATTCTTCAGCTAATATGGGGTTTTAGTTTTTCATAACAGTTTATGACAGAGTTAGATCAGATTTATAACAACGCAAATAGAATGTTATGTAGTTTACTACAAAGTTAGCCAAAAACTTATATGGGCTACAGTTATCATCTATTTCAAAATATCTCCTATTCGACCACCTGGTATGGCAGTTACTAGGATGCGTATAGTAAAAAAATGCTACTCTTTCATGTATGTGTGAGCAATGGAATGAGAGAGACCAATGTGCGACAAAACCGATTGGTCTGGTCTACTAAATACTTTCTCGTTTGCTCGATATAAAAAAAAACTGTTTATTTAAATAAATATTTTTATGAGTTCGAAATGAACATGTTTTTTTGTATGCATCCACTCATTGTGTATTATTGTTAAGTATATTCATAAGTAATGCACTGTGTTGTTTGAATGTAGCATTTTATCAGCGTATAATCAGTTAACCGACCAACATGCGCAGGATCCAGCTGGGCAGCCAGGTGGAGGTGGACCCCGAGGACATCTCTGTGACCTTCGATGACGTGAAAGGCGCTGATGAGGCCAAGCAGGAGCTAAAAGATGTTGTAAGTACAATTAAGCAAAACAAAAGCGAACTGAATGATAGATTAGATTAAGCTTTGCAAGTGTACAGTAAATTTGTCCTTTTTGAAGGATTAACTGAAATACCATAATAAACGTAACATCACGCCTGTAATCCCCGAAGGGGTAGGCAGAGGAGTGTAGTACACTCCCACGTTTCACCAGTT
>DWEH01000719.1:0-10811 GCA_018245815.1 Apyrrothrix aesculapus | reverse complement strand
AACGTAAACTTAACTATAATGACGTTTATAAGTGATTGTAAATCCTATATAAATAAATGATTTTGATTTTGATTTTTGATTTAATTCGTCGTCGCGTGTGATTTTTTTTTATTTTATAAGTATATATTTCTTTTTAACATTATTTTTTTGACATCTACGAGGCAGGTTTCGTAGATGTTAGTAAGACTACTTGGGTTCATTGGTCTTTGCTAATCATAGATCGAAATATTTGGTGTGGCAAAGGGAAGCCCTTCATCTAGGAATAGAACGCAATTAAAGCTACTAAATATACACATATCACATATTTGTCTAGATATCAACAACTGAGGTTTTCGTTACTTAATATGCAACTGAAACGTTTTGATCAGTAGTTAGATACCTTGAAAATATACGAAGAACGTAATAAAAAAAATTGGGATATTATAAGTTCCCTGTCGGTGCGGAGAAATAACACATCCCCTAACCCTATGCCTCGATATCAGGGTGTCGTAAGAGGCGACTTAAACCAGCGTCGAAAGATCGCGGTATGGCGCGGCCTGTCTGGGCACGGCTACATGCCCTGGCCACCTACGGGCTGCAGTGTAAGCGGTGTAAGAAGCTGTGTTCTGCAATCCCCAACCCGAATTCTCATCATGGGGAAAAACCCTTCAGGAGCGTGCTATGTCCAGCAGTGGGCTTAAAAAGGTTGATAATGATGATGATATCTACATGAATTGTGAGTCTTATCACAATTTCTTCCGTTCAAGTTCAATTCATTGTCAACTCTTCACCACAACCACCACCACTGCTTCGCCTGGTAACTGTCTATAAACTAGCATATACGATTCTATTCGCGACATATAATTATTATATTGTCACGCCTTGTTTCTTACTAAGTAGGTAGACAACATAATACTTATCATTAATGAATAAAATGACAATTCAACATAATTTCGAAAACCAAGTTTACGAGCCGTACAGTTCTAATCTCACCATAACTACGTAGCTAATTCAAACGTGCACCGTTTTGTGTTGGTAAAGTTTGAACAGTATTTCGATAATTCATTCACAAGCGCTACAAAGCGTGGCGCGGCCGCCTCACACGTCCGCGCGGGGCTCTGCGCCGCTCGCACCAAACACTGCTGCGCTTTGTGCCGCCGTCAGAAACATAGACTAAACAGCTAGAACAGCACACTACAAACCATAAATTATATTATCATATTATAAGCAATCATATCTGTATAACCCCACAACCGGTGGAGAAAGCAAGTTCTGGAGTGGAGACCGCGGCTCGGCAAACGCAGTGTAAGACGCTCTCCGTCGAAATGGGATGATGACGATCTGCAAAAGGCCGCACGTTAGAGCTGGGTGCGGTAAGTCGGAGCCATGGTGTTATGGCGTTCATTAAGGAAGGTCTATTTCTAGCAGTGGACTGAGATAGGCTAATGACGATGATTATACGCAAGCTATCTAAAACAAAAACAATCATTTTGACCAAATATTTTTTAACTTTGCCTAAGTTATGTTCTGACAGATCGCTAATTTGTATTAAATTTCTTCAGAGTCGGCTTTTTGGAATTAAGCTGCCGGTGACTACAATGCGTTTCCATTATTACATCCACGTCGCAGTTTGTGTTAGTTGTTCAGTTATAGCGAATCTTAGAATAATGGTTTTAAATCCTTAGACTAACGGGTTAGACACTTATCAATTTTCCGGTAATCCACACTGAGGAAGTGTATTGGAACAAGCTCCAAGTCTCATGCTAGAGAAATATTTTATTTGTTCTGTAACGAATAACGGCCTGGCTTGGCTTGAAAATTTGGAGTAATGTTTTACAATATCAATGCTATGGAATGACTCGTCTACCTCTGCTTATTCTTTCAGTGGACAGTTGACATCACATCGAGAGACAAAGAATGTTTAATTAGCCGTGTGTCCACATGGCTGTTGACTCTAGCGCCTACCGACCGATGCTTCTCGGAACACTTGGCGGTTCCCGGCTTATTAGTTTTGACTCTACTCGTTACATTCCTATTATTTAATGTCACAATTCCGAGCAGAAGCATGTTCCAATATCCAAAGCTAACAATATCGGTTTTAGTATTTCGATCTCTCTCGCTACAAACAAACAAAAGATTTCTAGTAGCGTTTACCGACTACCTTACTCCTTACGGGTAAGTATCATCTGCCACATTTCAACCCACAAACGTCCACTACTAGACATTGACACGGCGGTACATCACGTGTGCAAAAACTGCAAAACTATATCAAGAAAGACAAACGACACGAATCGTCGAAAACAAAGCCTACGAAGCCTTCCTTAGTTATATAGGGATAATACATTACTTTAATTGGGGAACAGAAATAAAAGAAGATTTAAGAATTCGTATAAAAAGGAGGATTAATAGAATTCTAAGACAAAGAACTGAAAATTAAATTAGATTTCCTGGTTCTCTTTTTAACAGATACATACAAATGTAAATTAAAATATTGTAAAGTAAATTTTTTTATCGTTACTAAGTCAATTAATTGATGTTTAAGAAATCGAACAATTTATTAAGCCTATGATGAAATTGAAATGGCCGCGATAAATACCAATAATTACTGACCTGTCTTTCATGATTTACTCGTACAACATCATTACCATAATTACGACTGGTTCGCAATGGGACCTACAGGTGTCCTCGCGTCTTCTCACGAGGTTCATTACCATTTTCCCATATTAAAGGGACATCGGTATGTATTGAGATAAGACATCAGAGAAAAGTTGAATACCAACTTGGATAAAAGGAGGACATACAAAATAGTCGTGTATTTTGTAATCAATCATGATGGACCTTATTATTGTACAAAAAGAACCACTTTATAACATTTCTGCGTAACGAGAACTAACTCAAGAACCAAATCATCTGTATTAATTGTTTTGAAACATGAGTAGACTTCAGTGTGTTCTGTCATGACAGAACATTATTCTTGGCTTTGACACCACGTACAAACTATACAACCAGATAAATAACTTGGGCCTTCCAAAGTCGGTGTCCACACCAGCCTCGTATTTATGACTTCCTTGTCCGCGACAAAACATCCGTAATTGAGCGATCAACTCAAGCCCATAACTTGCACAAAACTATCAGATTACAGCCCTATGTTCGTTAACACCGCCATGCGTCTTATCCCTCGAAAATTTCGCTTTTCTTCAATGGTATTATCACCCTCTCTTTCGCGCACGTCCAAACCGACGGAATCGGAAAAGGAGGGTGCGATACTGACCACAAATTTGGGATTTATAGGATCATCGGACAGGTGGAAATAGTGACCACCGGTCACTTGGGCTATCAAGTTACGATAGTGTTGTGAGCCGATGGGAAATTTATTGAACGGGTTGACGGTTGTAGCAAGTAACGCGGTAAAAAGCTTGAGCGAGCGGCCGTTGTAGGTATAGGAATGGTTATTGTCGATCGTGTGAATCGAATTAATTTGAATTGTAATCGATCGTTGATGAATTAAGTAGGGGACACGGAGGTCACTGCGAAGGGCGGTCTAGTCGGTCAACCATTGTGTTCCAGCAGTCTTCCTGCGTGGACTTTGGCCGGGTCACATGACGTGAAATAAGGAAATTTGTATGATTTTTAATGTCGCTTGCATTCACCATTGTTGGGTATCGGGTCTTCATAGTCCTGTTTACTTGGGAATAAATTAATGTCAATGAAAAGCTAATAACATTATATTTGTATCAAACAACTCGTTGCTTTGCCACTTTTCTATCTTAAAGGCAATTTTTACTGTAACAATTTTTGTTTTTATCTAAAGAGTGTGGTTATTACTTGAACACTAGAGGCCACCATCTCAATCCTCAGAAATAGCAACGCACAGATGCATCCTATTAAAAGACAACCACAAAGCGGATTTCGAATAGGACGCATACTAACAAACGCTAAAAGTTCCCAATGCAATCGTGTCACCAATTCGGTACTAACAATGGGCGTACATATTAAAAATTTACAAACGTATTAACAATTCATAATAACTGAACTAATCAACACTAACAGTCCTACCTAATAGTCCTATAACTACTAGTCCTATTCGAAGTCGGTTGCAGATGTCTAAGGACAGTAGTGGTCACTGGTATCTGCTGCCTGCTCATTTGCTACTCTCTTCTCCTAAAAAAATAATCACTTAATTTACGTGATAATAATACTGCAAGATGTAAACTTCTTTTCAACATCTATGTCAGTCAATATATTTAAAGCTTATTCCAGTAAATTTAGGCGTAAAAAATGATAAAATCATTGACAATATAATTAGCATAAGATTTTATTATTTTCAACACAAACCTTTTATTCCACGCATTTACTAATAATAGTTAATTAAAATAAAATTAAAGCCCAGTGTCCGTTTCTTAAATTTTGAAATGTAATATCAATTTAACATTATCAAACGACATTTGAAAACAAAAATTAACGCACTACGTACTTTGTCATGCTTCTCAAAAAAATCATACATAAATATGTTGAGATAAACATTTATTGTATCAATAATTTAATTTTTTTGTTATATCCAACTTTTATAAGCGATGTATTCAATTTGAATATACATATAACGTAACATCAGGTCTGTAATCCCCGAAGAGATAGGCAGAGGAGTGTAATACATTCCCACGTATCACCAGTTACGATTATGTCCCATTACGTATTAGGTGGTGAGTCTATTGCCATACACCGGGCACAAATCCAGACTCCGAGTCACTACTAGAAATTCTAATTTAAAAAAAATCCAATAGTACTCGACCTGGGATTTGAACAAAGGACCTCCCGATCAGCAGTCGCGTTTGCAAACAACACGACTAACGAGGCTGTCATTTAATATACATATATAGGTGCATTTTACTTCTTTGCTACACTTACGTAAAAAGAAACGTTCTCTGATTTGCTGTGCTTGAAGATCATCGACACAAAACATTGGTCATGTGTTGTAACGGAATCTTATATACGCAATAAATAAAACCTAATAAAACTTCAGACTGCACCATGATTAAGAACGCTGTAGCAATAAAAGTGTACTATGAAGACTATTTTGCACTAATTATTTGACAATACTGCACACTTACTCGTATGTCGCGTTAGAAAGAATGCCATATGAAACAGCTACAAAACAGATATGCAATGCGAATTTTGATGGATGAAGGTGCTGAGGGTAACCAAGAGTCACATATCTTAACCAACTAGGTAAGATACTGGCCGATGGGGATCAGAAGTTGCCGAAATATGCGTACGTGTATTAAGAGGGTGATCAATGTAGAAGAAACAGATCGAGTCTGTAAGGATAGAGATAGCACTCAGTGCTCGCTGCGTACCTAGTAAAGGAACTAGCCTGACGATATCATATACAATATAAAAATAATAATAACATTAAGGTCTATTTAACAGACCTACCTACAGGATCACTTATAGAATCCTGGTATACGTATTGAAAGTAATTGTTTGGGTAAGGCTACAATGTATCCAAAATACATAATATCCTACCGAGACAAACATGAGTAGTGTTTACTGGCAGTCAGAAGGAGTCTACACATTTTAAAGTCACGGAGATAGCTCGTAATCTGGGCTAATTCGGCACAGCCGATCGTAAATTGTAGCAGTCCGGCGCAGCGCTCACAGCGTGATGCCAACCTAGCCCTCACAATTCTATTCCGAAACGTTATTGATAGCTCACGTATTCATATTTAGGAACGATGATCACGTTATACCACTATCACCTTTATCGCTTAGGGGTTATGTGTATTTTTAATTATTTATGATTTAATTGTTTTATATGAGTCTTCATTAATGTATTGAGTGGAATGCTAAAGGTAAATTAATAATAGGAATGTCAAAGTTATGCTGTCTGTTACGCCTTTTTCTGTAGGAGCAATGCTGCAAAAATGTTGCATGGTGATAGTGTTGACTTAAGGACATGCATAGATAATAAAAAGACCACTTACTTTTGCAAAATAACTACTAATTTCATTCCAGCGATTTGTCAGGGCAGATGAAATTTTATACACAAAATTATTGTAAAAGAATATTGAGGAATATTCTAAAGAGTACAAAAAATAAACCAATCATAATTCGTGCCCGGTGTATGGCAATAGAGTCACCCCCTATTCCATACTGGTACGTAAATGTAACTGGTGAAACGTGAGAGTGTACTACACTCCTCTGCCTAACTCATCGGGGATTACATCCGTGATATAATTTTACCTTGGTACTATTGGATTTTTCTAAAAATTAGAATTTCTAGTAAAGGCTCGGAGTCTGGATTAGTGCCCGGTGTATGGCAAAAGGCTCACTACCTATTCCGTATTGGCACGTAAACGTAACCGGTGAAACGTGGGAGTGTACTACACTCCTCTGCCTACCTCTTCGGGGATTACAGGCGTGATGCTACGTATATAATTTTACCTTCAGTCTTGCAATCAATTAAACGAACCAACGGTGTTAAATTTAACTTTAGTTCAACCATGTTTTGTAAACTAAAATAACCTGTATGCTCAAACGACCACTATAAATAAGCTTTAATAGCACGGAAATTTTTCGTAATAAATTTGCTAAACACGATCATATTTCGGGTTAGAAATTTAAGCAAACAACAAATTTTATATTTTATTACTGACTACCTCGTTGGTCGTGTTGGTTGCAAGCGCAACTGCCGATCGAGAGGTAATGGGTTCAAATCTCGGGTCGGGTTCTATTGGATTTTTCTAAATTAGAATTTCTAGTAGTGACTCCAAGTCTGGATTTGTGACCGGTATGACAATAGACTCACCACCTATTTAATTGTGGGAGGTAAACGTAACCGGTGAAACGTGGGAGTATATTACACTCCGCTGCCTGCCTCATCAGGGATTACAGGCGTGACGTTACGTTTTTTTAGTTTTATTAAGGTACCGGATTCCTACCTAAATCAATAAACTATCCAAATAATTTAGGCAACATAATAACTGGAATATACCCAGATCATAAAATATAACGCCTTAGAAGCATACTTTTGACTTCGATCACATTGACAAATATCTGTAGCAATAAACTATTCGTTTAACAAATAATAATAACATCTTGAGAGAGCTCAGCACACGGCCATCGGATTTCAAATCGTACAGAACGTGTGCTCTGTATTAGGTAAAGTATTTACATGTATAAAGACATGATTTTTTTTTTTCTTTTATGTTTTGTTTTTGGGCATTCTATATTATTATTATTACACTGTAATAGATAGTTTTACATCCAGACACAAAAAAAATATATTTTGATCAACACACTATTATTATTCGCCCTGGGGAGGAATAAAATCCACAACCCCCGGCTCAGTAGTAAGAATCGCAAACCACTGACAAACATCAACTACATTTTAAGAATGATATAGTAATATTATGTAAAACATTGTAAGGCATTGCATGTAAATAATAATAGACTATAAGGACTTTCCCTTTTTTTGATCTTAGATATTTGAGGGTTTTTTTATCTTCTAACATGCGAGTAAAACATTGGTCCGTTAAACAAGACAACTATTGAGCTATTACGAAAATGTTTGATAGAGATAAATGCATTAGGAATTGAGCTTCAACGACTGCAAGATGCGCCGAAAACTAGTAAAAAATAAACCATTATTCAAAACACGTGTCTTCCTTGTTTAAATTTATTCAGACATTATAGAAGTTGAATTAATGTATAAATTATATAATAATAGTTTAGTTTGCATAAAGAATAAAAGGATGGCAACGTACGAGTATGTAACGGAGCAAAGGAATGAGGGATGTGAGGTGTGCGGGGAGTTGCGCTGAAACAAATGTAAAGGAAAGAGTTACTACTATTTTAAAATACATCCTTTGCTGAAAGTATGCCGTATCATTCAGATGAACCCCTACATACAGATATACTTCATTACAACGAAACTGCCCATCGCTCACCACCTACGTAGTCCAGTGCGACGTGTGGGTATCTAATTTTCAAATACGAGTAAGTGACATGTTTACGCAAATCACATTTATATCGCTTAATATATCGTCCGAATTCGGGAACTCCGACTCCGCTCGCCACTGCGCCCTTCCCCATTCACTGTGAACGGTCAATAATTTAGAATCAACAATTCAGTAGCCAAATAACTTGGACTAATCCGTGTCGAATCGCTAGATATGACGGAAAGATTTTTCAATAACACCAACGATTCGTTGATCAGAATAGTTCGTAATTCGAATCGAACTCCGTTGGGTTCCCTTTTTGTGTGGGAAACGTTCCGTTTTTCAATCACGAGGCAGGCTTTTTACGTTGGCCGGTGTAAGAGCGGGGCGATAAATATCGGAGGTTACGGCCGCGGCCGGCTTTGATGTGCTTTATCCCGATTGCTACAAAAATTTTGGAGTTCCTATGGGTGTCGGTCCGGTGCAGTATGTGAACGGATAGAACAACTTTTATTTAATGATACTGAACGGGTCGATAGTGACCGCTAGAGCTCTCGATTTAACTGAACGCAATGTATTTTGTTTAAAGTCTCATGAAAGAATTGGCATACACACTTGTGCTGTAGCAACTTCTATGATATGTGCCTTTAAAAACAAGGATTCGTATATGAGCTGTAGTGTGATCTTATTTACAACACAAACTTGTTTAACGATGTACAAACAGCGAGCCAGTGTGCACCGCACACGAGACTGTTTGCCATACATCACATCTAAACATAGGCACATTACGGATAAATCGTCAGTAATACAATGTCAATATTGATTCAATGATTAAATATGTAAAATAAACACACTTATTGGTGTATAAGTTATTTTATTTTCCGCCGACAGGTATTCTAATTAATTAGGCGGTATACATAATTTATTTACGACACACTTTATGTCCATTAGCTTGGTGCCAAGGATGTTATTCTCCAATTGATAAATAAAATATTTTTATGTTCCTCACCACGTCAGATTAACTGAGATATTTTCTTACATTGCTCATATGAATTATCATTACTTTAGCAACATTGTATGATAGTTTAGAATGTACAGATCCAATTAAAGTAAAAGTATATATGTATAAGAAAGTAAAGGAATATAAAACAGTAGAAATAAAATGTAAAATACAGCTAAATAAAATTAATGTTAGACAGTTTTATACACTCAACTCAAGAATATTAACAGTTTCAATTCAATGGCTATACCTATATGAATAAAACAGAAAGAGTATGTAAATACTAGGCTTAGTTCTGCCACTGACAGAAAACGCTAATTTATAAGGCTTTGTCTAGAGAGTAATATAGTTGCCAAACTTGCAAGGCCCTTATAAGTCACAGATCGGTACGTTACCAGACCCTTCCTGAAGTTACATGAAGGACTACTGCGGGCATCGTTAGTTGCGTAGAAAGCCCCGTTGGGGTGAATGTGGGTTGTTGAGGGACGCACCTCGTACCGACACGCGCCGTCCTGCAACAAAGACACCCGAGTGACTTTTGACTTTGTGTTGTTAAGCTTCATAATATAATTGAGCCCGAACAAAATCCGGCCGAGTATTACCATACAATGGGCCAGTCAGTTCCGTCGAGCCCGCCAGGTCGTGGAGGGCAAAAAAACACTACCACTCGCTCTAACTTCCCGCCAAATGTCGCAACTTATGTCGCAAACACAAACGAATTTCAACTTTACATATTAGCGGTTGAGTTTGAATCCGCTCGGATCGCCATCCATCCATGTCGTTGTTTAGATGGCGAGTAGGTTGGCAGGCGTCCATCGAAGGCAGCCCATCATGAGCCCAACGACTGTTTGACGGGTGACAAGAGTGAGCAAAAACGCGAGCGTAACTTACCTACTGCCCGATCAAGCCGGCTATATACCCAGTTTTGAGTTATTGCATCGGCTCGAGTTTTTACCGAGTCGTCTCGATGTCACTCGATTCTTTTTAGCGATCGATGTCCTTTGTTTACTTCGCTGTCTCGATGAGACTTAAGCGTTGAGGTTTCTGACGTTTTGTGACGGCCCGGTTGTTTTGTGTCCCTTTTGGAATTCTTGCACCGATCTGGAATCGAAGTCAACGTTGAAATAATGAATGGAATTGTCGCTTTGCAGCATCTCGGGCGTGCGCTGCGCGTCGGACATAGTTCGTGCGCTGAGACTGTTGCATCATCCATACCTAGAGCCGACTCCAACCGGAACATGATTGCGATACACGTTCAAACATAATTTATGTCACCCATATTCTCGAACACGTTCTATTTGTATTAAATACGGGTTTAAATGCGCTGCAAACAACATTTCAAATGACATATTGAGATAAGTATTGTATCTCAATATTAAATGCATAGCTTGTAATCGTTAATATTATTACGTAGTATCAGAAATAATGCAGCAATTAACGTGGCAAAATGCTGTGAGCTCGTATTCTTTAGAAGGAATTCATTAAGAGCAACCATCGGTATATAAGGTTTTCTGAAGTAGTCCTTGCCAGAAATAGCTATCAAGTCAGAGCTATAGGCATTCAAGTATTATGTACATGTAACAACACATTTATGTCGGCTCATACAATGTAAAAAAGTTGTCTAAAAATGGCCGAATATCGAGATAATTTCGTAGCTACTACGCTTACTTGGCATTTAATCGTTTTGGTAAGCCTCCAGATCTTGTAACTAAAATGAACACTTACATCAAAACTTCAAACAAATCAATCAATTGATTAACGAGTTACACGCTGTGATGTAGCTGACACTGCTTACAGTAAACCAAAGTTCCGGGTTCGATATTCGTCCAGAGCAAAACTATATAGTTATTTTTAATAGAGAATATATATATAGTTATTTTTAATAGAGAATATAT
>DWEH01000718.1:0-10815 GCA_018245815.1 Apyrrothrix aesculapus | reverse complement strand
GTTAACACTTGATTTTACTCCTCATAAAATTAGCGTACCGGGCCTTATAACTCAAATCGTTTCTTAAGGAGTAAACTTCATAAAATTTTTTTTTTCGTTGTCACATCATTCAATATTTAAACATATTTCTTATAATATATAACTATAATAATTCTTTACAGATTTTAATTGCAAACTATTGCGATATTCATTATGTACGCAATTATTCTATTCGCATTTTAAACGTGAGTAAAATTTTAATACTATCATGTAATTCTGAGAAAATATTTGAACAGTCGAAAACATGAAAAGTACAGATCAAGATCACACGGAGTCTACGTTCAGTTCGTTATCAAGCTAAGTTCTACGAAAACTTTAGGACCACATTATTTTAATTAAGAATAAATATATCAATTTCTCAATTAATTTCTCTTTACAAAAACCTTCATACTCCATACTAGTTCGCATACTACAGTTAGTCGTTCTCTATTTACATTAAAATATTTCACTAACATTCCATAGAAAATTGTTTACTCTTACATTACAAATTACAACAAATAGGGGTTATCCAGTCCCAAGAAACTCGTCATAATATCAATAAGCGCTTAACAAAAACTAATAACCTGCCTTTTTAATGTTAATTTAAAAAGTAAAATGTATAATCAGTTGAAACGTAAACAATATATTAATAAATGTTTAAGATAACTTATTACATGTGGATAAACGAGACAAAACTGGATAACCTCTTTGATTCCAATCAAAGACTAGATACTGGTCATTAGTCAATAATTATTCGAAAGGGGGCAAGGTGTCGCGCTAATCATTCTCGTGGCCAATAAACAAATCAAAATACTCACATCGCGTTATGACCGCGTTAAGCACACAAATAATAAATTATTACAACAACGCTTAAAGTATTTCAAGCCATCACACTGTTCCTGGCCTACAATAAATAAGGTAAAGACGACGTTTCTTAGTATACATATATATAAATAGTTTACCCATTCACATTACCATATACAAGTATAAATAGTTAAATCACAGATTCTACGCTTTTTATATGTATAAATATATTTTATCTAAGTTTCTTTTTTACCTACAAGGAGAAACACGTTCATGTTGTCTTTGCCCTTGACGTACACGCTACCGCGAGGTTCGAAGGCGTATCTGGCAGACAGAACAGGTATGCACGCTTCACCGACTTGGATCCTCTTAGGCACGCCAGTGGAGTCCATCCGCGAGGCTATGTTCACCGCGTCACCCCATATGTCGTAATACAACTTCGTCGTACCAATGACGCCCGCGGTAACGTCGCCAAAGTTGTAACCGATGCGCAGTATGAAATCGAATTCGAGCAAGTCCTGATTGAAATTGTCTACAACCTTCTGCATCTCCAGGGCGAAATCCACCAACTGATACAAATGATCGTAGTTGCCGCGCGACGCGTGCCTCAGGCCGGGGTTCAGCCCGCTAGCCGCCATGAAAGTGCTGCCGATAGTTTTGATTTTCTCCACGTGCTGAAACTGCGGCAGTTCCAACAGCTCGTCAAAATCCGCAATCAACTCATTCAATACGCGGAGATACTCCTTACCTTTGAGGTAAGACTCATCGTACATCTCATTAAAGTTTACAATGCTCGCAAATATTATCGCCACATCTCTGTGGTTCTCGGAATATTTGGCCGTGTTCTTCAACTGATCGGCCACGTGCCGCGGAATAATATTGTGCAACAGCCAATCGGCCTGATTCCTCATATTCTGTACCTTTTGTTTATCGCGATTCGCGACTACATTGCTATAGAAACTCAACCGGTAACTAATCTCAAACTCCCTGTTCAGAAACCACACCAACATCAACAGTAACACAATGTCTAAATACAACTCGGTCAGATGCAACGTGTGCTGTGTACCCTCGGGTGCCATAGTGTCGTTGACGGCATCAAACGTATCCCCGTAGGACGAATTCGTTATATTAAAAAAAGTTACATTTTGAGCAAACAATCGCGGGTTCAGCTGTCCTTTAATATCAGCAGCCAGCATATGAGTATTAGCCTCGTGACAGCCGAACACCGCGAGAAATAGGAACAATCCAGCGTACAGGCATACCAGAGTATTTTTCACGAGCCAACTCATCTGAGTGAAATTACAAAAATGTACAACACTAACACATAGAAGGTAAACGTAAAACGACTGCTCGCCTCTGAGTATAGTCATTGTTGTGTTTTGACACGAAAAGTTAATTAAAACGACCAAAATCGGCAAGCTGATTAACAAGCTGCCAGACAAATGCCAAGGATACCAGTTGGACAATCTTCTGAATATCCTCACTGATCTCCTTATGCTGTCCGTAATTACAAGCGGATTGTTTTTCGTCCTCCATTTCAAATAATGTCTGTACACGCAAAGTGATATGGCTATGGTCTCTATCGCTATGAAGAAAACAATCCACCCTAAGGAATATACCCATTCCTTGTACAGAACCAATATTGAGGTAGCGACGGCCAGAAATATGATGGCGGACACGAGGATGTCTAAGGCAGTATTGAAGCGGGAAGTGGTCAGCGTGGGCGGGAAGTCTTCGCTGTCGTCGCTCCTGTGCGCCTTGTCCCTATAGTGAGCCTCTATTTCCGGTGTCTTGAAAACCAACGTGAACCTATTAAGTGGTGGCTGAACGAAATAATTTATACCGGACCGAGCGTTATCTTGAACGCATCGAATCAGTTGTAAATCTGATTGTTTCCGTAATTTCTGCAATGATTGCACTTGTTTCTCGTTTAAGGGAGGAGGCAGTCGAGCCTTCGAGGGGACGTCGTTCAGGGAAGACTGGCTGGACGTATAATATCCGGAAACCCTGTGTTGCATTATATCGTTCTGCGAGGCAGCTAACGCCGCGTGATTGAGAGCAAAGATCTGAAAAAGCACAATAAAATGATCTTAGCTTAACGATCGCATTTTTATATCCAAATGGAAAAATTCCACAACAGAGTGGTAATGAGGACACAGAATAAGATTTCATTAAACAAATCGTTTAAAATCCATTAACTCACTATATAAATATGAGGTGACTAATTAGTCACAACAAAAACTTCCTTGTTGAACTGCTGGACTAACAAATATGTATATTTTTTTTTCAACTAAACCTAAACAATATTAAGTAGTCATCGACATCTCCTCGGAAGGAATTTTTTACGATACCTTTAAGAGAGTCAATGAAAATTGGTCATACCTGTTGTTGTATACTGGAGCGCCGGCTGGTACTCCTAATGCCGGAGTCCTTACGGCTGTTGATGGAGGGGCAAAGGCTGACTATATCGTCTGAGGGTCGGACAGCATGGGAGGGTAACGGCAAGTTCAGTCTGCGATCCTTGGGTCGCACCAAGTCGTTGTGAGTCAACGTCGAGCTACGGGCGCGGGAAACTGGCATCTAAAAATAGAAACTCTATGTAATCAATCATACTAAACACCACATAAAGTCTACACACAAAGATTCTATAGATAGAAGGTAGGTATTTACCTAAATCACTCAGCATATGTATATTTTGACGAAATCGAATCTGTATCCCCCTACAACGCCTATACATGTTAAATCCACATTCGTGTTGGCAATATTCGTAATAAAAAACGCTATTAAATGTCAGGCACATCTTATCTTATCTTACTAATGTTATAAATGCGAAAGTTTGTGAGTATGGATGTATGTTTGTTACTCTTTCACGAAAAAACTAGTGGACGGATTTGGATGAAATTTTGCAGCAATATAGGTTATACATCGGAATAACATACAGGCTACAATTTGTAATAATTTTATGTAATTTTGGTCGTAATATAACGATACATGTCAATTAAAGTCGGAAAAAAATCTGGCCTCTGGGAGCTATCTTGGCGTACGCTGCCTAAACCATTGGAGTTACACAATGATGATGTACCGTAGGATTGTTTATCTTGAATAGTTCTAAATAAAAGTCCGCATCAGCATATATCTACCTTTTATGTGGAAGCCACTATGACCAAAATAATGAACCATAAATTTAATTAAATTAGATACTATTTTACAATGCATACTTAATATTATAGGGGTTCAAAGATTGTATGGAATCCGTCTGTTTTGAAGTTAGACGTCTGAAATTTTGGATGTACGAGTAACTAAATAAATATATTTTTTTTACTATTAAGTAAAAAAAAACATATATTTATTAAAATGATCTGTCACGAAACTTAATGTGGCAGACCGAATTCCACGCGAGCGAAGCCGCGGGCAAAAGCTAGTTTAGTACATAAACGTTTTATATAAAAGTACCGTCTACCCATTATTCTATTACGTAGATAATTATAACGGGGCAAAGTAAATGGCGCTGGACTAGACTATTATTCCCCCTGCCGTTTCGTCATTAATATATTAAGAGACAAAACCATTGTGTAGCTGCTACAACGACAATGTCCAATGCAAAATCGGCAAAACTATTTTTACCAGTGACATTCGCTAGCTAGCTACATTCCAGCCTCGCGCAATGTTAACGAGTCCAGCCCGCTGTCAATTCCAAGTTCGAAATTTAAACTGTAATGATTTGAACATATTTTCACCTCTGTCCCCAATACAAGTTTTCACTTTTATTAAATGCCAGCCAGATCAATAACATTTTTTGATTTATAATCTGTAACTCTCAACACAATGTATCTACTTACTAACGGTAGCATTTTTAAATTAATATTAACTTTGATTGCATTTAAATAACAAAGCTAATGTCTATTACGATATATTATACGACCCTATTATATCCGAAGCCGTATCTATTCGTACAACTTTTGAACATGAGACGTAGTCAATAAAATAAACATAGAATTCGAAAATTAGCGTACCAACGCAAACTGTTTTATTAAATATTAGCCAGCTATGGTAAACTGGCGATTTATTATAGATAAAATACATCATGATCATATAGAATAGAATGTTTGCCCAAACATAATAATCTAGTTAAAAATTATGACCACAAATATAGATACTATAAAAAGTAATACGGTAATAAAAATAATACATTGTTAAATCTTCATCATCATTCTCATTATCAAGCCTTTTATAGTATCACTATTGGTAACGGGTCTCCTCTCAGACTGAGAAAGACTACAAAGATGGTCTGCCACATGGACCAACCGGGAATTGAAAACTTCAGGCGCCTTAAAGAACATAATGAAGAACTCTAAGTTGTGCAGGTCTCCTCGTGATATTTTCCTTCGCCGCTAATTCTTATTTCTTTGCATTGAAATATAAGAAAATCATAGCTGATTCTTTAATCTTCACTCCAACCTATGTTGACATTAGACTTCCTAGAGTTTGTCCCTTTGCAACTTTAATGATATTCAGCTTATGGGTGACTAAACTATGAAGAACATACCTAACTTTTGTTATGTCCTAACAAATCGGACTAAAGTAACAAACGAATAACTCTCGTGAACGTTGATAATACGGCACGTTGTACTGTTTAACGAAGAGAGACATAATATTTGACTCATATTTTAATAATACTGTGACGGCTCGAATCGACCGCCTTGTTGGTCTAGCGGTCGCGAGTGCATTGAACAAGAGGTCCTGGTTTCGATCCCCGGGTCGTGCAAGATATTATTATAGCGTTTCTCTAACTTGACATTTCCTGTAGTAGCACGGACTCTGGATTTGTGGCGGATGTATGGCAATAGATTCCTCCAATATTTCATGAGACGTATAACTGCTAAAAACGGGGGAGTACTACACTCCTCTGCCTACCCCTTGGGGAAATAGAGGCGTGATGTTACATAACGTTGTTGAGAAAGTTTTAAATACTTACATCGATGTTAGGTCTGCCGTATTGCGATCTGTAGCTGCTACTTCTGGCGAAAGGTGACATGTTACTTCGAGACTGGCTGAGATACGACCTTATATCGATGATCTCCTTCTCGAAGGACGCCATGTCTTGACTCTGCGGTATATTCAGCTTGCTGCCGTGCAAGCCTTTCACGTTCTTATTGTCCTGTGACTCTATCACAATAGGCACTTGGTGATAGCCGTTGTTCGATTGAGTACCGGCGTCGTGTCGTTCGAGAATATTTATCGATTTCTCATTAAAATCCTGCTTTTTTATCTCGTGCAGCGGCGTGTCGGAATGTTTCCTTAAAAACCTCGGCACCTTCCAATTTTTCAATTTGTTCGTATATTTACCGTAGCTCCCTTAAAAACCAACAGATGCCCAATTGTTATGTAACGTGTACATATGTATACATGTATAGCGACGTGAAATCTAACAACGTATACCGATGTAATTCGAGAAAAGCGTGCGATGCCTTATATTATTCGGTAATAATAGACCGGCGAATAGCGTTTTTTATAATTCAACGCAATAAAAATACGTTAACATGGATACCTACATAAACATCGTGGGTATTAAAGTATAACAAAATTTCTGCACTCCACGCCAAATATTTATCTAGACGCGGGAGTGAGCGAGCTATACCGACTGATGCTTGTTTATCCCACTCATGTAAGTGGATGCAAGATATTACGAGAAACTATGTACTTATCGACCAATCACTTAGCGTATATGTGCTACATTGCGTTAAATAGTATTAAAGACACATTATACAAGTGCGATTTGAATGGAAATAAACATCTCGGTACATTGACAATTGATGTTTTATTGATTTCGCAACGTTGATCATGTGTGGTGTGAGCAACTGTTTAGGATCGAAGTCGTAAGAATATTGTTTTCCTATTATAATGACGATAATGAATCTGAGAAACTTTCTGAAAGTGACGGTACATAGTAAGCGAATAATACGCCGTTTCGAATAATATGTGTAAAATTTTACCGAGAAATAAATCTTCATTGAGCTATTTACAGATTTTACTATCGCTCTCGACCGGATGGGAACGGCCATCAACATCAAAGATAATCAAACTAACTAAAGTGATTCATAAATTATATGAGACAAAATTACACATTTTTATTATGTAACTACGTAACGAAAATTTAAAATCTTTACTGTACTAATTTTTTAAATAGCTGCTCCTTGCGGTCTGGATATTCAGTTAAAGCCTTTAAAAGCTTTTCGCTATGAATTGGGTCGCCTACTCGCCTAGTTTCCCACTTAAACCGGTTTGTGATAAAAGCGGGAGCTAAAAGCCGGAGGTCGCGCTAATATTAAGGCTTGAGCCTTCTTGGAAACGACCAATTAAAATCCTTATTGTGGTTTATGATGTTTATATATAAGGATTACGCATTAACATATAATGGCTTTAGCCTTTCGGAAAGTAATTTGCGTTGCTTTCGATTGTTCGGACATACATAATTGGATTATTAGATAATAAAACAATCATTAAAAACCAATTAATAGATATGAGGGTAGATTTCCAAGGGACAACATATGTGTACATAACTTTAAATGTTCTCTATATAAAAACATTAAAATTGTCGCAGCACACGAGAAGCGTCACCTCAGAGCAATTAAGTGTCACACTATCATCTTATCGGCGACTTGTGCCTCGTCCGACTGATAACAAAGACTTAATAACAATAATCATGGTTAGTTCATTATCTACTTGTAAACAATTGAAACATGACCAGACTTTAAATCGAATTCAATGTTAAGGCAACAATGGATCGTAATACATATGCCGTATCTTACAATAAACGCTAAGTTTACATATTTTTATTACTACATTGGACATGTGAGAACAGTCTCGAGTGATCAGAATACCTATTTAAAAAACTAAAATCGTCTCAAAAATACCTTAGAAAATATTTTCATACATAAATGGTAAACTTACCGACTGATGTTGGACTTTTTGATGAGTTATCCGTCCTTTCTGCGAAATCTTTGTCTCTTTTTTCGTCTAACTCTGTCTCGGAGTCCAATATACTTGGCAATGAGCTAGCCTTGTTACGAAAATTGAACGGATTCGGGGATAGGAAATTGTTGGAATTGTTGGTGACTGCATTATTTAAACTATTCTTGTCTTCTATCAGTATGCCGCTGGTTTTGGCGGACATTGGCAGAGGAGAATTGTTAAAGGACAGAACGGATTGGGGGGAGGCTGCGGGAGATATAATGAGACGTAAGTTAATAGGATTGGAAGGAGAGAGACAATAATCACGGTCGTATGGAGAAGTCATCTGACGGCCTTCTATGAAGTAGGTTTTATGACCTGGACATATTTAAGGAGTTTGAAATATTCAATCGTTTAGGTAAACATGCGCATAACTGAATCGAAATACCGAAACACTTACCGAATACCTCTTCGCTCTCTTCTAAAACGTATGAACCACCAAGAAACAGGCTTGTTTCCTCTGATATGTGTACGCGCCCCGGCCTACCGGTCGATTCCATTTTATTGGCGAAAGTGACATCATTGCTCCAGACATCAAATTTAAATCTACGAGTGCCTACAATGCCGCACAAAACAGTTCCCGTATGAACTCCTACTCTCATATTGACACCCTCTCCTCGCTCTCTATCAAACTCTTGAATTGCCTCTATCATACCTACAAGCAAATTTAGTTGCGTTGAAATTCACTCACATATTATATATTATACTTTAAATACATTTCAATTGTTTCCATATTATGACATACTATTTTGCCTAAATTAATAGTGTCACTTACCTAATCCCATTTCGACACAACAAGTTGCATGATCTGTCCTTGGTTCAGGACACCCAGATACACAGTAGTAGCAATCTCCTAAAGTGGAAATTTTCTCGCAACCATGAACTATACACAATTCATCGAACTTTTCAAATAAATCATTCAATATATTCACTAATTCTTCTGCACCTTTGTTGCTAGACATTCTTGTGAAACCAACAATATCAGCAAATAATATACTAACATTGTCCATGGAGTTCATATTGAATGGGCGAAATAGTGACTTAATATCTGAGGCCCCTGGATTTGACGTTCTAGGATTGAGGGGATCATGGGTCTTCAAATTACTATCAGATTCCTGGACTTGCTCCTTCATCAACCTGCTAGCAAGCTTTGGTGGCATCACAGAATGAATCATTTTTTCCTTTAACTGCTTTTCCATTTCTAGTTGCCTTCGTACCAACAAACTCTGTCCTACTTTCATAAATGTGCCTCTCATTCTCACAAAAGTCATCAAATAGATATGCACTCCAATAATATGTACACAAATCTGGAGTAGAATCCTCACAAACATGCCAGGATATTGCCAATCTTGTTCAGTTAAATGCAAAATTATATTTAGAATTTCAAACAAAATTGAATAAAAGAATCCAATGATAACACAGGCAAACAAAGGCAATGGAGTAAGTGTGTATATTATCAGTAAAATCTCAATACACATAGTAAAATGTCCAGATTGACTTATGTCCGCAGCATAAGAGAATGATGTATCATTTTGTGTGGTCAATGTTACGAGGGACAAGCTCAGTGTACACAATGCCAATGCTATCACCATTGACAGCTTGAATGTGTACATCCTGTATATATTGGTGAAAGTGATAAACAGCATAGCACATGTAATTAAGAGGACTCCAGCAAATATTGAACACAAAAACGGCCATTTAATTGTAATACCGTTCAAGCCAAGGACGACAAAATAAATAAACCATGATATGGAAAATATCAAAATATACAAAAGTGCAAATCTGAAAAAGATAAAACAAGAAAGAATTACAATTCACATATATTTTACAATTCGAATACTTTAAATGAAAAAAAGTGTTAATGCAGGTAACAGGAGTAGTGTAAAATTATGGGCACAGATATAGATACACAAATGTTTCTGATATCACAAATTACAAATTTAATCATACAATAGTATATAGGAATCTAGATATTTACAAAGGAATCACAAAACGCCAACAATATATTATTGCTTCCAATAAAACCAATGGGTGCTAACATCACTGTCAAGCTTGAAAAACATGTTTCCAATTAAGGACAAACTAACCTGAATCTTAACCGGATCTGTCTAAATGAGCTACTTCTGTATTGTCCTTCAAGTATTTCCGAGTCAAATTTAGGATTCCACCAAGTGCCAGGTGCGGCCCTCTCAAATGCAATCGGTATAGCGAAACCGCAACAGTTGGTAGTTGGATTATTGTGTGCCAAGTACGCCTGGACATGGGGGGCCAATTGAATCTGTGCGTCTTCACCTTCAGAACAGTCTGCTTCATGTTTAGCATCATAGTGTTCAGAACCATCATGGCAGCTCACACATCCAGCTTGGGCACTCATTGTCTGTATTTATCATAAGTCATATTACATTTTGTAGCCAAGGGGGTGGATGTGGGACATCTATTTAAAAGTAATAGAAAGGTGATCTATTATAAATGAAACAAGACAATATATAAACAAATATCATGCGATATAACAACAAATATGTAGTGATTTTATCTAGAGCATCTAGTCCTAAATGAGGCAGTGTTTATACTGTTGCAACCAGACTACATACACAGCATTCTAAATATATAATTATAGGTATACATTTACAACCATTCACGAAACAAACAGTCATGCTCATCACAGAAATATTTCTGCTAGGCGGGAATCAAACCCGCAAACTCTAGCTCAGCTATCAGGGTCACTAACCACTAGACCATCAAGCCCCTCTCACTCTGATATTAACAAAAAATTGTCGTTACTCACTGACACTAATACTCAAGACTAACATATTGTTTGCACTATATAACAACATCGAAATTAAAATATAAGAATATACTACGATATACAAATTACGAATTAATCTACGTAATTTCTTTCTTTTTCGCAGTAATATAGCTGTAAACTTATACTTCCACAAATAATCTTCACAGCTATAATTAAAACCCTTTAACATCCAACAG